>JARCZZ010049007.1:0-13323 GCA_030323915.1 Brotogeris chrysoptera | reverse complement strand
TCAGAAAGTCCTTGGTCAGATCAAAACACCACCAAGCAGCCACTGAAAACACTGGTGTTATCAGCGCTGCTCCAGCTCCCAAGGAGAAAATGACTACTGCTGCTGAACCCGGGACAGAGGCAAACAGAAATATAAAGGATGTGTGAAGTGAAGCCAGAGCTATGGGGTGACAAGGGTGCGTGCTCAATGAATTCTTTGCCCCTCCAAAAAACAACCACAGCTGTTCATATTTAAGATTCTCATTAAAAGCCATGTTTTCTTTGGCACTACACTCCTTCAAAACTCGAAACAGCAACTGATTTATGAGTTTTGATCTGTCGTGGTTTAAGCCTCTCATGCAGTTCTCTCATTCACTCCCTCCCTCTGTCTTCCCCCCATCTCCCGTGGGGATGGGGAGGAGAATAGAAAGAATGTAACTCCCATGGGTTGAGATAAGAACAGTCCAGTGACTAAGGTATAACACAAACTCACTACTGCTACCACCAATAATAATAATGATAAGGGAAACAACAAGGGAAGAGAACACAGTCGCTCACCACCCAATACCAAGCCCGACCCAGCAGAGAACCCCCTTCTTCCGGGTTCCTGCCCTTAGTTTTCACATCCTGGACATGATGTGCTGTGGTATGGAATACCTCTTTGGTCAGTTTGGGTCAGATGTACTGTCTCTGCTTCCTCTTGGCTTCTCCTCCTCCTTGGCAGAGCATGAGACTCAAAAAGTCCTTGGTCAGACTAAACATTACTAAGCAGTAACTGGAAACATCGGTGTTATTAGCGCCAGAAGTCAAAACCACAGCACTGCACCAGCTACTAAGAAGGAGAAAAATGACTGTGACTGCTGAACCCAGGACATTTTGGCTTTCATCCACTTCCTAATCACGACTACTTTGCTTAATTTTCCTAATTTGAGTGTTTATGGCTGTATATTTTTATAGAACTTACTGAAAGAGAGCTGTATTATTGATATCTTTCCATTGCATAGTCTCTAAGCACCACTATAAGAACATTTATAATTTCAATTATTTGTACCCATAAAGCTGTTATCTTAGAACACACAAATTGTATGTGATGTCTCACCTTTCAAGTTTGTAAATCCTTTCCTTCATAATTTCATTTGCATAGAAAATATTATTGATAGTGCAATGAAACCTACATTAGCTTGTTTCAAATTCAATCTAAACAATAAAAAAAATTAAAGCAAAACCTTGCTGCAAGAAATTATTAATCAGATTAATCTCAACTACTTAGTTAAGTCAGTGGCTTCACTGAGCAAAATGCTGTTGAAGCAAACATGAGGCATTTACTAAGTCTGAAATTGATAATTGCTCAGGTTCTGCAGTGTTAGTTTTTGGGTTTTGTTTTTTTGTTTCTAGGTTGTTTTGTTGGGGGGGTTTGTTTGCTTGCTGTTTGGTGGTTTGTTTGTTTTGTTTTGTTTTGTCTTGTTTTGTTTTTAATAGTTTCTGCTTAATAGATAATTTGATTTTTGAAATTTTGTAAGGGTGAAAAAAATAACACAGAGCCCTAAATGAGGGCTAAGATGAGCCCTCACTGTAAAACCTCACTGTTTTCCTTTAGTTACAAGGATTACTTGCTTTAAGCCTTTATAGGTGTTTGATAACTATTCTATGATTTTATGTCAGAAATATTACATAAAACTGAAGGGAATACAGATGTATACAAAAATATGCAAATACTTTGTGCAGAGGGAAAGTCAGATTTGGATGACCTCAAGCTATTTTTGAAGTTTAAAGCTGGAAACACGGCTTTTAGCCAATCCTCTTCCATTTAATTCACTCTTGCCTTTATTTTTATTTTCTTTAGTATCAGTCTAGAATGACATCCTGCAACTCAGTGCTATTTAATCTTTCTGCTATGCTGATACACACAGAGGATTCCCTTCACCATTACATGAATTCATAAAAGAATTATCTAACTGAATTTCTTCTCAACACTGGCTAGTGCAATAATGCCTAATAAACCAAGCAAGAAAGACTTTTAATCATTTATCCAATTGTTTTTTACTCCATCTTGCTTTTTGACTACATAATTTTCTGCCCAGATTTATTTATAGAAACAGTGATTACATTATTCTTCATATATAGAAACAATTATAACATTATTCTTTATTTCTTCCAATGTTTCTGTGTTTCTTCTCCATTCTCTACAATTCCCTACCAATGATACTCCTGAAAAAAAGAAATCTAGTGTTTGGAAAAAATATAGTTAAAAATATATTGCTGTGATGTGCACCATTTCTTTGGCCAAAACTGGTAACTGAAACAGTAGCTGTTAGAATTAAGCTAAAAATATTTTTAAGAATAAGCCATTAATTAAAATTTGCACATGCAAATTTTTTTCTCTTTCTTTATAAATGTGGACAGATACAATATGTTTGTAAAGCAATTTAACTACTTTCTAATATGAAGTACTAGACAAGCACAAAGGCCTGCTGAAGTTCCAAACACGAAGTTAACTTACAAGATACAGAATGGCTTCTCCTAAGGTTTTGTTGGTTGGTTGGCTGGCTTTTTTCCTGCACTTCAGAAAACAATCAAGGTTAACAAAGAACTATTCAAATTTATTGTGCTGATTTCTATTGCTTTGGTTGAACTGGTCTATACAATATCACACAGCTATCATAACCACAGATCTAAGTGAATTTTTATTTTTTTTTTTTTTGATGGGGACATAAATGAGCAAGAGGCAAACAGCTAAGTAACCTGTTTAATAAGCTTTGGTAAAGCAGTAACAAGTCTTTTGAACCAAGTCTCTTTAGACTAGACCTTTTTCCTTTGGATATTGTCATGTCTGTTGGCCAGTGTTTGATATTTTAGTAACTTTGGCACTTGCAAGATTGTTTTTATTCAACCAAAATCTACCTTTAGAAAAAAGGACTAAATGATTAATATAAGCCATAAATAAGCAAGAAATTTAATGATCTTTCTAAGCTTTGACATCTCAAATGCAAAAGTGAGAACGCTATTAAAAATATTCATATAAGAATATTTTTCTATATTTTTTTAATTTCATCAAAATTATTGTAAATAGAACATATCTATCAACTACATACATTTAGTCAGTACAGAAGGAATTACATTAGCAGGATAGGTAAATATACTCCACTTTTGGTGCTTTCCAGAATTTTGAAGGGGTATCTGCTTGTGGTTAAAACTGTTTGTTATGAAGTTAATGGATTTAAGAAGAAGCACATCAACACTGGAGAAATGCCATAGGAAAATACAGTGCTTATGCAATAGGCTTAGTAGTTCATGTCAGATTACTGTTCAGAAACAATATTAAGCTTTTACCTTTGATTGTGTCAGGAACTGCTGATCATTTAGAAAGCAAGCTCTAAAGGTACAATATGTCTTGAGAAAAATCAATAACTGTATCCTGTTTTAAAGATAAGATGAAAGTTTGCAGCAGTCAATGCACATTACTGCTACTAACACCAAGCAGTGGTGAATTCAAAGACATACTAAGTGCCTATTTAAGTACAATAAAAGGTTGAACTCAAACTTTCTCACCTGTTTTTACAGACAACCATTGCAAAATAAAGACCTTACTGTTGCTAAAAAGCTTGTAGGTAATCATAAATGGCTATATTCATAGTTACACCAAGCCTGCATACCTCACCCCTTAATGAAAATACAAGCCTAATGCACAGGGAATCCAGAGCTGTATTCTGCTGTGGAGGTCAGAATTTAGAAAACATAATATTATTTTTAAAGTTTTCCACCTACTGGGGAAACCAATCCATCAGCTATATGCTTTAATTCAAGTGGCATAGATTTTCAGTCAATCTCTGCAGAAGACAATTCACTGTAGCCCTATACTTCAAGGTGCCTTCTGAGGACTCTCCTGTGTGACTAAAAGATATCATCATCTAACCAACTGAGAGAAGGTTAGGCAATATATAAATGTTATACATTTTCATCCATGAAATTCCTTTCCAGTCTTGCTGAAAGAATTCACTTTTTTGCTTTTTCTTTTATTCACAAAAACTTTAGAAAACTATGGAAAATTCCACTCACTCCAGTGAGTGCATGGTTGTCTACCACCAAAACACCAGTAACAGAAAAGCAGGAAAAAATAAATTCTTGAAAGTGACAGAGGGTTTAAAGATGGAATTAAAAATGCCTGTACGAGTCAATCCATTCTCTCCTGCTTGGATTTATATTATGACCTTAAAGATTCATAAGGGGAACTACTTGGAGAAGAACTTCTATCTAAGGTGGTATGAAAAGGTAAATGCTCAGGTTAAGCTTAGTGATCACAGACACATGGACGAGACCTTTAATATGAAGGCCCATCACTATTTAAAGACTGCCTATAATGCACACAGTCATCCTGTACACATATGAGACTTAACACTGTCAGAAGAATTATTATGAAGTCAGCTGATAAAATCTGATGTAGCAACTTAATCCAGCTCCACAAATCCAGACATGACCATATTCTACTTAAGTCTTTCTGAAAAAAGTGAAGTCAACTACATGCCAACACCTTCTGAACTTTTTTCTTCTATGTTTTCAAAAACTACTGTTTCTAAAAAAACAAAAACAAAAAGAAAAAGAATTCCAGGCATAAATTGACAGCAAAACATTATCTGATGTGCATTTATTTGTTCATTCAAATCCCGCTTAAAAAAAAAAAAAAAAAAAAAAGGAGTTTTAAAAATTCTATAATCCATTTATTAAAGCAAGCACCAACGTCCCCACCATTAAAATTGTGATGTAAAGGGACCAGGATACCTGAAACTCCAACTGTATTGCCACCCATTCCTTAAAAGCAGATCATCCTAGAAAGATGTCTTTTCCCCTGATCTTCTAACTCTTTTTCTTTTATGTTGCCCCTCTGAAGACAAGCAGCAACATGAGAATTTAGTCTTTTCTGACTAACAATAAACCTATTGCATCTTTGTTATCTGTAAAACAGTTCCAAAACAACCGTCCTGTCTTGAGGACATCATCTGTGACTTCACTTCCGTAGGAAGTACTACACTTTGATTGTCTAAACATAAAAGATGACAACTGAGAAATTTGGGTTACTGCAGAAAAATTAATTACTTACTTAATTAATTATTTTTTTTATTTATTTAAATATGAAAGCCTCTGGGGATGCTTTTTTTCCTGAATGCATATTAGTTTTTTTTGATCATATGACTAAATACCTTTAAAGTATTATTGAAATGTGGCTATGACCTTCACAATCTTCCTTCATTGTATCCTGTATAAGAGCATGAACATACTGGCATTTAAGAGAGCTATAAAATCCTACACGTCAAGACAAATAAATTGAGAGTCATTTTTTATATATATAATACATATAAAAATATATATAGAAACATATATGCTTTATATATATAAAATATATATATGTGTTTGTATATATATATCCTTAAACCATATATATATATGTGTGTATGCATATCCTCAGAGAGGGAGAAAATACTTTTTAAAAAAGTCAAACTGAGGAAAAGCCAGACCAGACCGTGGAATATTTTACTGGAAATAGTACTGAATTACTGCAAAAAAATTAAACTATTCAAATTCACTGGTACATTCATTGAATGTATCTAATTGCCGACATAATATCGTGATATGTTTCTTACCCTTAACATGTAGATCCTTTCAAGATTATAATCATGTCATTTAGGTCACTGATTATGTACCTCAGATTGAATATAATTTAAGAAAATCTGGGATCATTTAGAGTGGGAAAAAATTAAATAAAAACATACCTATTGACATAGACCATAAATACTGTTTCCATGAATCCAACATGAGCTGTTTTTATGACCAAATTCTTATATAAAAGGTTTGAGCCATTTATTTTAAAGGACTCTGTCAGATAAGTAAAAAGATTCCAAGCCCTTTTCAAGGCATTCATGAAAAAATTAGATGCCCATATCCAACCCTGTAATTTGCATGTCCAACAACATAAGTGCCTCTTGATACAAAAGACAACATTTATGAGCCCCCTGGGACTCATAAGAGCCAGACCGGCAAATAGTTAAATAGTGATGGCAACTGACTAGAAACAGCAAAAAAGGGTAAGTCTGAACATATGAATAGACTAGACTAGAACAAAATAGACCATTTCAGTTGAAAGTACCGATGACAATCATCTACTCCAACTCACTGGCCAATTGGGAGTTGACCAAAAGTTAAAGCATGTTGTTAAGGGTGTTGTCCAAATCACTCTTACTCCCAATGTACTCCATTAACCATAGCCATAAGCTATGCCTACGTTAGTAAATTAAACATGCTCAGGCCTTTTTTCTAGCATTGAGATAAGCCAGCACTGGATGGCCTGCTTCCACACTCTTAAACCTGCGTATGTTCTAAAGCTAGATGGCTGGCTGCAAACCGCCTATATGAATAGTATCTAACATATACTGTTTGTCAACGGCCACCAGGAAATGTTTCATTCAGTCTTATCTAAAATATGCTGCATACCTTTAGGTAAGGACACTCTCCACAGTGGAAAGAACTGTGGGTTAAACTCTCTTGGATGATGATAAACATGTCGATGTCAGCTTAAGAACTATGTGGTATAACAGCTCCCCAAAGCTGCAGCCAGAAATGAGGATCAGAAACAGAATACAACAGAACTTGGTTTTGCTTCACTTTATGAAAAAATACATAGTTGGAATAGTTCTAAAGAACAGCAATGAAGAAGGTAAAATCTATAGCAGTTATTTGCAAAAAAATAAAATATTTATTTTAGAGACTAAGGTCTGGTCTGCTTTAAAAACTAAGGTAGAAGTGTTGTCCAGGTGAGAATTAAAATTCTGGGTAACATCAAAACCTGAAAGTAGGCTAGAGCTTTTATAAACCTTCCTTCTATTTCCATTTTTTCACAAAGCAATTCCTTAAATTTCTGTTACTTTTAGACTTCTCCAAAACCTGTGATTATGGAGAACAGCTCTCAATAAGGTTGCATATTTTCTAAGTGCATTTCACACAGGAAGTGTTTTTTAATAATTTTTTTTTTCATCTTAAAATAGAAAGTGAGAACAAAAGCCAGGGAACACTGAAAATTGACAACTTGCTTGTCAGAAAAAAAAAAAGTCTAAACCGGGAAAGAAACAAAAAGGAAAGAGGTAAATCTCAGTAGCAACTGTGAAGAGCAATATTTTTAAAAAAATGTCAATATAAACTGACAACATTGAAGAATCCCTTATTTTAAAATACTAGGAAACAGAGATTTTTAACAGCAGTACTATGATCTCTCCATGACACTAAAATATTGTTGGCATATTGTTTTTTTCTACTAACAAGAAAGGAATGGAATGGACTAACAAAATAAATGCAGTATGAAAGGCACAGTAGGTAATCTTTCTAATTAACCTGTGTGCCACACTCCATGCAAAGACATGAAATCCTGTCTTAATATTTATTTCCATTCAATATGCGTTGGCTAAAACAGATTCTCAGATTCAACAAACTCATCAAGAAAAGGAAGATTACACTCAGAAATCAAGGATCTGTGTTTCAGAAACACAAATTCCATATCCTCTTGAACTGACCTTGGTCAGAGAATAAGTGGAAAATGTGAAATTCTGCCTGAAACACAGCTTTGGAATATTTCTTTTGCAAACATTCTTTTAAAGCAGAGTCAAAAAATATTTCAGATTACAAAGACTAAATAAATATTGTTTCTTTTGGAAGCAAAATGTATAAATCTCATAAGAAAGGCCTAAATAATTTCAGTGCAATGTTGTACAAACTTCTGAAATTAATTTGGTTTTCAGAAGATAAAACTGTAGCCCTTTGTCCATTATCTGGTCACCAAGAGTGTTGCATAGAGTTACATAAACAAACAGATCAAAATTTAAAAACAAAATTGTAAATAATATCTACCCTTATTTCACCCATCTTCTATATAATAGAATTGGTTGTCAACCTGTAGAAAAATTGAGACATAATTATACCTGTAAATACTTTTACCATTCAGTGATATTAAATTTCCATCCAGAGGAAATACGACTTCTTTACGTAACAAACTCAAATTATATGAATCTCCCTTTGAGACAATCCAAATTATATCAGTTGTGACTAGTATATCCATCTGTATTTCTTCCATGATCCTACTACAAATTATTATGGTATTTTAATATCCAAATACTTCTTTAAAACTAGCAGATACTGATTAAATTCATGGATTTCTCATAATTTACCAGAGTTTTATAGATTCCAGTTTGGAAACAGGCAATCCCTTGCAAATTCTCCTTGAAAGTAGTTTTGCAGGAGTTTATTACCTGTGGTCAGTCTCAAAGGTCCCAATAAGTTAAAGAAATAAGACTTGAAATTTGATATACAATAAAGATGCTCATGCTCACAATAATGAAGGCCAAAAAGAGTATGTACACACTGAGCTAATATTAAAATAGATATCTCTGGTGTAGCTACACTGGAAACATAGAAGGTGTTTACTTGCTTATAAACCATGACACTTGGTTAAAGACACCTTAAGGTAGTAGATGTATTCACACACCCATAGTGAGTCCACTTGAAAGTAATCTAACACTACCTAGAAGTACCTTCTCCCCCCATATCAGATCAGTGGGTTGTGGCAATTCCTGACATCTCATATTTGGGGATTAAATTTTAAATTTAAGGAATCCATGATAGATTACGACAGAACTTCTTTGCTCAGAAGGAAAAATATTAGAAATTAATGCCTATCTATTAGAAATTAATGCCTATCTAATTTTCACTATTGTGATCTTCAGACAAACATAAGTATATAGTCATATATATAGTTATTATTTAATATATTAATATGAAAATGATCTTCAGATAATTTCCAACCTATGATTCTACGATTCTACGGATAATGTTCTGACTATATTGATTTCACCTGAACATCTGGATTACACTTTAATAAAATAATGAATTCTAACAGATACACTTGAGTGGCTTAAGAATTTGCTTTTTGTAAAATGACTGTGAGACATTTCCACTGTTTTCTTTTTTATGACTTGACCCTCATGGTTTAAAAGAGTTCCATGATTGATATTTAACTCACCAGAATTTGAACTCTGTCTTTATTTTTTCACCTTATACTTTACCGGAGAGTTTTTCTTAATTTTAGAGAGAACAATATCCAATCTATTTCAGTGAAACACAATTTTGCAGATAGACTCTATAAACTAAGAAAAAGATTTGAAACAGAGTGGAAAGCTCAAAGATGATTAAAGTATCTTGGTGCACGTGAAGATGTATTTCCAGTTGTTCAGCTATAAAAGGATAGTGCTTCACAGACCATTTCATAATGAAAATCTGAGAAGTCAGAGCAATTTCAGTATAGATAAGGAGGACAATATGCAGACTTTTCTAATGTCTGCAGCTGTATACTACACCTCTACTTTTTGACATAGATTTGAAGGACATTTAAGGTAGAAATGATTTTCTGTTTTTCAGGGGGCAGTGTGGTTTTTTTTTTGCTTTTTTATTTTGTTTTGTTTGGTTGGTTGGTTGGTTGGTTGGTTGGTTTTATGTGTGTGTGTTTTGTTTGGGATATTTTTTGCTGGTTTTGGTGGGTTTGGTGGGGGGGGGGGTTGGTGGGGTTTTTTGGTGTTTTTTTTTTCTTTTGCTTTTTTGTTTGTTTTTTTTTTCCTTTCTGGGTTTTTTTGGGTTTTTTGTTAAATAGTATTTAAATAATGACTTTCTCAGGCCCTTTTTTCAAAACATCGGGAGTCACCTCAAGATACTTTACCACTGCCTAGGTAGTCTGTCATCCCTACTTCAGAAGGCATGCTGCGCAGTCAGAAAATTACATATTCTAAACTTGGCAAATGTCTCAAATTCAGAAAAAAAAAAATCTGTTTATATGACACTTTATATGGAAAGAAGCATCCTCTGGGTATTTATGGCAGGTCCCCAGTATTGATCATTTGATCTGAACCTCCTGTACTGACCTTTTGCACATTTTTTTTGTCTACAGAGTGTTGTGCACAGCCAATGTATCACTATTTAAAGGATGATTCTTAAATCTTGTATGATTTTTTTGTCTCCATCTCAAGAGCTTATTTTGCTCACAGACTAAGGATTTCTCAGATTATTGCATCTGAATGTCCCACATTGCAAAAGAAAGATGCATAGGAAGTAATAGAGAGCTACTAAGATGAGAATAGGCTTGCTCTGCCTTTGTGAACCAGTGTTTTTACAAAGGCTGTTTGCTCTTGTGTCAGACATGCTGGGTGGAGTACTTCACCTGTGAAGGCTGACTGCTACAGTATGTTTCCTTCTGAAGTTTGAAAGATTGATGAGGTATGAAAATTTAATTTTTCCATCAAGTGAAACCTGGGCCATCACCTTTCATGGATGAACCATTCAGCGATGTCTTTTCTTTCAGGTAGTATGAAAGTGCTTAATTTTTCAGTGTATGCTTTTAGAGAGAGAAAATAATGTTGGCAATGTTGAGGATTACTAAAATCATCCTCAGAATCCCATCCTGCTGTGTAAGTGATATGTGCACTCTCTTTGCTATTTTCTTACTATACAAATGGGGATTTTGGGTGCATACTGGCTTATAGACTTAAGAATGAAATTATAAAATGCTATAATAAAACACTGCTAATTTATTTGATACATTAGGCTATCATCAACCACACTTCTGAAGTCCAGAGCATTTTTTGTCAGACTTAAAAGGTAATAACCACACTGATGATCATGTTCTCATGCTCAGTCTCTTTTTTTAATCAGCCTTTTCTCTCTGCTCCCAATACTTTCTCCCATTCGTATCATTTCCTGAGCAGAGCAACAACCTTCTGTTTAACTTGAATTTCATGTTCCTAAAAAACTTGCCAAGTTTCTAGTTTCTTTTTACGCTTTTAATTTCTTCTTTTCTTCCTCTGTAGCAAATTTAAACACTTTCAAAAAATTAATTAATCTCAGAGGCTAAACACCCTAATTTGATTGTTCAACCAGTCACTGAGGCAAATATGACTCATTCCCAGTAAGACTTGCATGCATTGATGCTATATTTAGCACATTGGCCTTAAAAAATATCCTAATGCACAGTATTTATTTCTTAAAACTGCAAAATTTCCTTTTTTATTTTTAAGATATTCCTTACATTATAAATAGTCTTAGTAACCCAAGAGGCCATTAGACAAAAGGAAGTACGTATTCCACTTGGCATTTCTGAGCACAGGCACCTCTGTCCAGCTCCTCTACTTTATTTCTAGGAAAAGCCAAACAGAAAATATTTCAGAGTCTTACATTATCTTAATTTAAGAGTAAAACTCAATGTAGTTCTGTGCTATGTTTTCATTCATGGAAAGGTTTTTCAATGCATAGCAATTTTAGTAGAAGCAATATAATGAAATTAGTGTGCAGGCAAGTTTTGCAAGTACTGATCATCTAAACCTAAGACTTGTTAGTGGATCTGAAAACAAGTGCAAGTTATTGATCAAATCTGGCATCTGCAACACAACACTTTTTTAAAACTGAGTCAAGGAGCTCTGTTTGGGCCAATAGCATCTGTTCAACAGAAACCTGCTTAAGTTTTCTGAGCTGATGGAAAGCTATTACCTAGTGTCATGGTTTAAGCTGTAAATCACGCAGCCTGTTCACTCACTCCTCCCTCTTTCTTCCCCTCACTCTGGGGGGGGGAGGGGGGGGAAGGGGAGAAGAATCAAAAAATGTAACTCCCACGGGTTGAGATAAGAACATCCAGTAACTAAGGTATAACACAAACCACTACTGCTACCACCAATAATAATAATGACCGGGGAAACACAAGGGAAGAGGATACAACTGCTCACCACCTGACGACCGAGCCGAGAGAGCCCTTCCAGGTTCCTGCCCCCAAGTTTTTCTATCCTGGACATGACGTGCTGTGGTATGGAATACCTCTTTGGTCAGTTTGGGTCAGGTGTCCTGTCTCTGCTTCCTCCCAGCTTCCCCTCCTCCCCAGCAGAGCATGAGACTCAGAAAGTCCTTGGTCAGACCAAAACATTACCAGGCAGTAACTAAAAACACTGGTGTTATCAAAGCTGTTCCCAGGCCAAATGTCAAAAACACAGTGCTGCACCAGCTACCAAGAAGAAGAAAAAATTACTGTTACTACTGAACCCATGACATTAGGTTTTTCAGCAAACTTGCACCCAGACTGCACACCTTTCTCTTTCTTACACTCCATCGGGCAATGTAGGAACGTTGATAGCTAGCAGTGACTGGGTTAACAAACTTTTGGCAAACACACTGCTCGGTATGCGTTATTAGAATCTGATTTCTACTGTCTTTATATGAATGCAAACAAACCAAAAGCTCCTCTTTTATACAAGATTTGTTTTCCTCCCAAGTTACTTTCTGTAGATATTCCAGGTGTCTTTCTACAGCAGGAACAGCATCTCAAAAAAGTATGTTAAAGATATATATCTATATATTCACGGGTAGGAGGACACAGAAAGAGAAACAGTGAGAAAGAGGCAGAGACACAGAGGGAGACCTTATAACATAAATAGATGGATGCAGTATTTCTCTGCTACTTATGCCAAAGAAAGACATAATTCCCCTTAAATGAACAACAGTGAGGTAATGCTTAACAATGACTCTGTCAAGTTTCGGAGCTGTCCTGTTATCTTTGGATCACTTCTACTCATATTTTGGTACTGTTACCTCAGAAAAATACCATCATTGCTCCTCAAAACTTACCTGTTCAACAACATATAGTGACTGTTACAGAACATACTGCCTTTTGGAGCGCAGTGAAAAAAGCCCTGTTAAAGAACATTTAAAAATGCAAAAAATCTGTACAAAATAATTTTTCATTTCTAACCATCCCAAGAGTGATTTGACAAACATAGGCTAAAGTCACCAAAATACAAAAGTGGAAAATGTCAACACATTCAATCTTAAACCTCTAAACTAATAGCAGAAAATAAACCTGCTTTTTCATGGAACTCCATTGTAGTTCGATCAAAACATATTAAACACTTAATAATGCATAATGATACCCCATACACTGAATAAACACTGGTTAATATGTCTTTGTGTCTGTTATTTTTTTACAAGTTGATTTATTGACCTAAGTAATAACTTCGCTTCCTATGACCAGTATAGCCACAAATTGCCAGTATGTTCGGACATCTGTTGTTTACATAAGAAGGCAGAATAATGCAGAATCATAGAATCATAGAATAGTTAGGGTTGGAAAGGACCTCAAGAGCATCTAGTTCCAACCCCCTGCCATTGGCAGGGACACCTCACACTAAACCATGTCACCCAACGCTCTGTCCAGCCTGGCCTTGAACACCACCAGCGATGGAGCATTCACAACTTCCCTAGGCAACCCATTCCAGTGCCT
>JARCZZ010049005.1:0-10426 GCA_030323915.1 Brotogeris chrysoptera | reverse complement strand
TGCCCCATCCCTGGCAGTGTTCAAGGCCAGGTTGGACACAGGGGCTTGGAGCAACCTGCTCTAGTGGAAGGTGTCTGCCCGTGGCAGGGGCTTGGATCTGGCTGAGCTTTAAGCTCCCTTCCAACCCAAAGCATTCTAGAACTCCGTGGTTCTATGCAGAGGAATTTCAGTTTACCTAAATCTGCAATATGTTTATTAAACTCAACTACATGGGGCAAAAAGAATGTTCAGGGATGTGTGCACATGTGTGTGTGCGCGCGTCCAGTATGGAAGACAGCAAATCAAGAAAATAAGAGAGAGGAGGAAGAGATGGTCACAGGAAATCAGGATTCTCTGGGGAAATGGATACAAAATACTCTATGAAGTTCCATTGATGCTGGAATTACAGGTGACTTAATAAGTCCTATTGGGTGTATTGTCATCAGGCTGCAAATGTTGCAACACACGTGGAAATTCTTGACCTTGCCGAGGTGAAGCTGCAGGTGGGGCAACCCCCAGTGTTCAAATCCACACTCAGAATCTCCACATTTTTCGAGCAGTCAGTGACAGGTGCTCTACAAGGTCAAACATTTTACACCATTATACGCAGTCCAAAGGTGTTATCCACATCTCTCTGCAAAGAAGACAGTGCTTCCACATCTCTCTGCAAACAAAGAAGACAGTGCTTTTTTTCCTTGAAAGTAGAATATGGAAACTTTACATCATCTAAGGTATTGTTGGAGACTTTGCAAACTGAGTTGAAGCCTCCCATGGTCTTTATCAGCAAGCACTTGAGCTTGTGTTGTTCACAGTCCCTATGTGAAGACAGAATAATAATTCAGAATCGTGTCCAAAGCTTTTGACACATGTTTTTCACTGATGCAATTCTCACTATTCACCTTCTAAATTTTACCATTGTTAAAGAGTCAACACCTGTGATATTTCAGCTCGTTCTGTTGATTACACATGTACTGCTGGATCCTTATGAAATGTTCTTATCACAGGAAAGAACAGCAGCGATAAGGTATCAGTTGAATGGGCTGAAAGTTGCGGGTGAAAGTTAACCAGTGAACTGGGTGAAAGTTACTCCAGATTAACATCATGAACTAATATCGTCTGACCTTTCCTTGCACACTACTGCGAAGTCGGTCTTTTATGTGTGCTGACTGTTCTGGCCACCTATCTGGCATTGCTTGATTGCATTTCCATAGCAGAAGTGCCAAGTTGGATTGGTGGTGTACTTGGACATGTATGTGTAGGCATTTACCCGTGACCTCCAAAACCACATCAACATGGTGGTCCTCCCCAGAAGTCTAAAATAGAAATAGAGAGCAGGCTGTGATGTATCCCCCAGGCCACCAGCTCTGTTGCTTTTCCACCACTGAACACCTCAGCAGTTGCTTCTTTTAAAGAGTATTGCTTCCTTATGAATGCCACACTCTGTGTGCTTCCTGGTCACTTCGTTTTGTGTTGGTTCTCTTCTAAATGTTTGCTCACAGTGGTGAACCTCAGTCACCAGAGACTCCTTACTGTGATTTCTCTCGGGGTCCAGTGGGCTGTGAGTCAGCTCATGCGCTTTTCAGTTCCAGTTCTTTGTAGAATGAGTTGGGTGGTATTTGTTGACTCTTCCTCCACCTCTAACACTGGATAAAATCTTAGTCCAAGAAGAATCTCCTGTAGCTTCTATTTCTACTGTCACTGCTGCCACGTGCTTGCAATTGTGCACAGCGCTTGGACCCCCTTCAACCCTCTTCTCTCCCCCCCTTTTTTGAATTACTAGCGGGTGACAAATAGCTGCTGCTTTCCACTCTATTTCACCAGGCACAGCTTCTTTCCTGTCCTCAGGAGGTTTCTGACCTTTCAGTCGATGCCTTTTGCAGCCCCCCAGGGGCCTCCAGGGAGCTGTAATGGACTCACGTTAATTGCCTGTTGAAGGACAGAAGCAGTTCCTGGCAGGATGATTGCTGATCCCCCTGTGAGTACAGCTGTCCTGGCCAGGGGAAAGATTGATCTGACACACACAAACATTTCAGCTCACTGCTCAGTGTGTCTCGCAGAGCAGGCATATAATCACTGCTCTGGCTTTAGTGGTTTCCTGCCTGCCCACAGTGCACTGTGGCTCTATTTGCTGGTGCTGTGACTCAGAGGGGCCAGTGAGAGACTATCCATTCTTATCCCCTGTGGGTTCCAGAGTTTAGATAGAAGATACCCCACAGACTGCAGGAGAATCCAAAGATTTAGCAAGTCAGTCATTTATTGCTCTCAGTGGAAGCAAACTCTTCCATTCTGGCTTAAATGCATTTTAATCTGGTTTAAAATGCAAGTTATGCACATTTTAAAATATACATGCATGTATTCAGGAAAAAGGAAACCCTCCCATGTGTGCTAAAGCCCAAACTCATCTCTAGAACAAAGCAAGCAGAGGAATTTCTCTTGTGCTCCTTGCTTCTGTTCTCCTGCAGCTGGATAAACCATTATGTTCTCATTAGAGCAATGAGGGGGTCAGTTTGCAGAGCTCTGTACAAATATTATTTTTTCCCACTTTTGCTTTGTATACATTCAACCTGTGCTGGGCTTCAAGCTCCAAATCTGGAAGAGAAACTCAGCCAAAGTCAGCAAACGTGCTTTGATAGCTGAGGTCAAAACTTTGCAGTATTATCAACCTATGGGTGTTTTCTGTCTGAAAACACTGGTCAGGTCACATCTACGTGTTTCTTGGCGCATGTTCAGCAGAATCATAGAATCAGCAAGGTTGGAAAAGACCTTTAAGATCATCAAGTCCAACTGTTACCCCAGGACTGCCAAGTCCACCACTAAGCCATGATGTTTTCAACATGTCCCATGTTTTATCATTATAACTAAGGGTTTGCACAGGTCTGGCCAGCATACAAATAACTTCTCCTGAAGTAAATCCTCAGTAAGTTGAAAAGGATTGACTTGACTTTGCCGTTTAGAGAGTCTTTATGCAGTTGCTTCATCCTCTCAGCGCCATGTTTCACATTAACCTGAAATGAGGTGGTTCTGAATTAAATCCCTGCATCCAGCCTCCTGTGGACTTTGAGGTGCACAAAACCTGGTACTGGATTTCAGTTTTTCAGATGGCACTTGTGTTCATTAAGGCTTGAACTGAAACCCTGTGTCTGAATGTTCCATGTCACTGGAATGCATGATGCCCAAATACAAGGGTCTTACATGTGCTGCCTGTTTGTTTCAGTAGGTGATAAAAAAACCTCACAGAGAAATCAAGTGTTTCTCACAATCAGACTAAACTTTGGGACAGAATTTAGCAGCTCTTTACCTCTTGTGTTTAGTAAATGTTCTGCTTTGCTCAAGTATATACTGGTGAATGAAGTGAGAAAGCAGCAGTGAGAATTCCAGGGACATGAAACTGATAGGAGGCAGTTTGCCATACTTTGGGGTCCTAGAGACATCCATCCATAGATCAGAGAAATATTATTTCTCCAAGAAGTTGCTGTATTGCAACTGTCAGTCAAAGTTATGTATTTCTGTTCAGAACATTCTGCTCCAGGAATACATTATTTACAAGAGGAAGAGACTTAGAGAACACCCACCCCTGGCAATTGCTGGGTACTCTGAGTGTACTAAGGGTAAGCTTTGCTGTGAGCTTCCTGTCCTTGTTACTATAGCTATACTTCGTAGCTGTTATTTTAGGCCTGCATCTCGTATTTAATATGGGTATGGTTGTGATCTCAGACGAGGTTCAGATAGATGGAAATGTTAGGGCTGTTTTAGCTGGCCTCCAAGCCAATGACATATTTTTAGACAGAAAAAGAATTTCTCTTTTCTCTGATTCAGCCCCAAACCCTGCCCAGCAAGAGTAAGTAAAACGAATGCTTGAAACAGCAGAGGAAACAAGATGGGAAGAAGCGTTTCTGTTTTCAAGTTGTGGAGCAGGGTCCAGTCATTAAAGAGGGAATGGCTGGAAACCAGCCAAGAATCCAAACAAAAGCGTCTGAAGAAGTCTAGAATAGCCCCAGTGTAATCGAAGTTTAGACATGTTCCAGTATAGGGATGAGTCTCATCGTCTCTCACGTTTGTCATTGTGCATGGTTTTAAAGAAAGGATTAAACTCCACTGCCATCTTTCCTAGAGGGTTGCTAGTGAGATGAGGAAGCTGGGGTACAGTGGGACCATGTCATTAGAGAAGTCTTACGTGTAGAAAGCTCATAGATATCCAGCATACTGAAATAGGTAAATAACACCCAAATATAACCTAAACAATGTGACTAGAGAAAAAATTGAATGTCTCAGAAGGTTGACTTACAGTTACCTTGAAATGAAAGTTGTGTTATGGTTATAGCCCTCACGAGAACTTGGAAGTGCTACTTGGAAAAAAAAGGGATATTGCAAGTAGAATGAAAATTTCTGTCTGCGCACAATGTAGTGGGAAAACAGGATTTCAACCAACTCTTTTAATCGTACAGTATTGTACAATAATGATCAAAAATACTGTAACACCTTTAATGGTCATGAGAAGAGGTAACTCTTACCTGAGTTAGGGGCAAGGTGCGTGAAGATGTAAAGTGGAATCTAGATGTGAGGCTAAGAGCATATTGGAACATAAGCTGCAAACCAGGCAGGAATGTGGTCAGCCTTTGGATGACAGCACTCGCTGAGCCTGCTTGCTTAGTGAAACAAGCAGAGAATGAAAAGCTGCTGTTTTGAGGATAAGATCCTTTTTCATTCCAGAAGCTTCCCTCCCTCGAGTGTGCTGCTTGAGTAACTAGCCAGCAATGTAAAATTCATTAACAAAATTTCAGACAGCTACAAAGGCATGTAGACCTTGGTTATTTGGCTTTTAAACGTATTTCATATGTCTCCATGTGGTAGAGTTCCAATGCTATAAAATATCATGGTCTATTTTCTTTCAAGGGAATTCTTGCTTTCTGGGATAGATATTATCAGTGCTTTTAGTTTGTCAGTAACTATATGCCTGAAGTATAAATATAGAAAGCAAACATGGCAGGCATAATAACATTCTGGGGTTCATTTTTAGTTTGGTGTAGGAGAATTAATTTGGCTTCAAGCCCCATGGTTCTCATAAAGTTTAATGGGAATTACAAAAGTGATCCTCCTATCCACCATATGAAAACGTACACCTTTAACTGCCTCATTTAGACTTAATAAACAAGCGATTGTATGTTAATACTGAATGACTTTTGGAGTATAGGAAATATGCAAAGCATATGTAGCAGACAGGAAAACCTCTCATGAGAAATGTTACCTGGCAGCTGTGATGAAGCAAAGATTAATTTCATTTGATCAGGCTAACGTATGAGGAATTGAATTCACAGGGACTCGAACCAGGGTTTGTTCAGCTCTCTGGAAAGAATCACAAAGGCTGGAGTGGGCCCTGGAGCAGATTCCAAAGAGTCTGAGATTACAGGGCAACCTCAGAGAGCAGTTACAATGAGGAGAGTGTTCGTTATTCATGTGCTGTCTACTAGTAGTTAGTTATGGTTAGCACTAGTGAACAGTCTGGTGTGAAGGGCTCGGGTGAAATTGTGATTTTTAAAATGAACTTGAACTGTGCTACCCCGGCCATGTCTCATTCAGTGACTGGCAAGATGACTTATTCCCGTGCCTGTCTCAGCTGTCATGATTGGGATATGGCTCAGGGTTTGGGAATAGGTGGGTGATTAGTATTGCCAGGGAGTTTGGAGGGAATGGGCATGGGAGGTCAGTAGCCGTGGAATGAGGATGTCTGTCATCATTCACAGCTTCTCTCTTCACCTGCTTTGAATGACACCAGGTATCTCTTCATTCCTGCAATGACTGCCCTGAAAGCTTAATTCTGCAGATGGTGCAGCAGCACAGAGAACTGGCTGGCATTGCTCAGGCCACTCAAAATAACCATTGAGAGGTGCGTAGTGCACTGATGTTCTTCAGTGGAAAGCAAACATGAATACTGCATCTCAAATATTACCTACGCTGAGAAAAGGACGTGACAAGAAAAACTGCTTTTCTGAAGCATTATTCTAAAGAATAATGTTTTGCTTGGTTTGTGGAAAAAGCCCCGAAGTCCTGACCCAGCCATTCTCTGGAGGTTGGCTGCGGAGCAGTATCAAAATTTAGCAGCTTGCATCCATTTCCAGTTCTTTTTTTAACACATGAATGTGATTTTGCTCCTTGGACAGCTGCAGCTCCAAGCACTGAAATTAAACTTCACATGTTTTACAAAATGAATGGAAGGCCAGACAAGAGATTCTTGTTTCCAAGGCCCACATAGCCCCTTTTTCAGGATTACAGAAACTCTCATTCTATTAGAATTTGGCAACAATGCTTGAATTGCACAAACATGATGTCTCATTTGTTTGCCAACTGGTGGAAGACATTCGGAGCTGGCTTCTCCGTTTACAGCCTTCTCTGGAGCCTGTTGGAGTCAACTGCCAGACTTCAATGACTCCTTCAAAGTGATGCTCTGCTCAGTCGCCCATCTGGGGTTGTGCATCCCACTGTTGCTGTCAGATCAGCCTGCTTCCAAGATTGAAGTCCCATGCAGTCTTGGTCAAGAGAAGAGTGGTAATTAAAGCCAGTTGAGGCAAAGCTGGACCACATTTCTCTTGCTTGGTAATGAAGTCTTTGTTGGAAATGATTTAGCTGCCCATATGTCCCGTCGTTTCTTTGCGGATGACTTGCTAACAAATGCGTTAGCTTATTACTGTGTCATTGTAAGTTATTTTTCATACTAGCTTCTAAGAACATATTTTAGCCTTTGTGGCATTCACAAACTATACATTGTTGTGAATATTTCTTATTCATGACCTGTCACGTAATATCCTTTCTACTATCTAGGCAGATGACTCTGAGTTGTACTTCATAGACGTTGACCACCATCTTGAGGAGTATTGCTGAATCTATACAAAAGTGCTTTTCTACAGCCACCTTTGGAACTTCTTCCTGTTAATATTGCCGTGAAAAACTTCCATGTGTTATTTAGGAACATCACTGATGCAAATGTATTTTCAAATCATTAGATGGCTTCATTTGCAGCCTTTGTCTGGAACTGAGCATGAGGTGTGTCATTCTCTCCTAGTATTAATATTTAGGTGCTGACTAGATAATATCTTGTCCAGAAATGCAAGATGATTTATATGTCTCTCTACAAGCATGTCATGTGCAGCCCTGCTGGGAAAGCAGGTGTGCAGCCCTGGCTCTTTTTGAGAATGTTTCCTAAGTATTTGGGAATTTTCAAATGGAACTTCTCCCGTGGCTGGTGAGCAACTGTTGGAAAACAGCGAGTTCAAAGGTTGAGAACAAATAGTTTGATGAAAACTGTCTTTCTGTTAGAAAGTGGCTGTTAGTCACTTGTTACTGAGACTGCTTTATGCGCAGGAGGCTCTATAAACTGTTGAAACCATAAGGATGTCTGCCCATTTTTCCTTCCTTAGTTTAATGGTTTCATGGAAGAAGCAGGGTGTGTGTATATAGTTTCCCAGCAGTGGTCTGAAATTGCAGAATTGTTCATCTGTTTTGAGCAAGAAAACTGCCAAGGATTTATCAGTGCTGCCTGTCCCTATTTAAGACCACAAATGCCAAGCTTTTACACTAAATACTTGAGGTATTTTCCTAATGGATCTCTCCAGACTCCGTGAATACTTTCAACTTATAATATGGTAGAAATGGACCGGACAAAACTCAGCAGAGTTACTGTGTGGCTGCTATTGATGGATTACTGCAACCCTCATTGAAAAAGTGATTACTGTGTGCTACTTAAAACTATCTTGTAAAAGTAGATTCAGTCAGATACTGCATATTTTAACTGTAGTGACAAGAATCTTTCCTTTCCCTTTTCCTCCTCTTGCCCTTCTGTGCTTCCCAAAAAATATTAGTCTTTGACTGCTGGGTTTCCTCTCAAAGTGTCCGGCTGAAGGACACATTCTGAGTAACATCAGTCATTTCTGGTGTATAACAAAGTACAATAAGAGCTGTATAATTGTGGAGGTGCAACCGTGTGTTTCCCTGTTTGACATTGCAAACCCCACCACCCCATCTTGTAGCACACTTAAATTGCTCAGAGGCCAAGCGGTGAGCTTGAAAAGAAGCTTGACTCCTTGCTCTGCAAAGCACCCAGGGCAGCTATTGATTCCTCCCAGTAAATCCCAGCTCTCATCATCTCTGCGAGTGGGGAGGGCTCACTGGAAGCTCCCTCTTGAACTGCATTTTAATAGCAGATGGTTGCCCAATTGCCATTCCATGTGCGTCCTCTTCCTGGTCTGCTTTGTGACGTTGCCCTTTTGCGGACAATGGGGTCAGGGCTTGTCGGCGCACTTGGATTTCAGGATAGCTGTTGGTCTGAGGGCTTTTCTGTTCTGTTTTGTTTCCCTTGTCATGCAAGAAGGCCGTGATATTTCTGTATCTGGCAGCGTGTCTGTGTGAGACAAGGCAGAGTGAAGGAGGCTTGATGTGTGAATGACAGATCCCTGGGTGACGCCGCTGGGAAGCTCTTGATCTGACTGGTTTGAAGTTGAAAGCTCACTAGGTCACACTGAAAATGATTGCCACTGGGCATTTCTTTCATCCTTGTTTATTTGTTTTTCCCTTCCCTTTCCTGAAGTTTTTCCACTCAGAAAGTGGGTTTCTTGTTGTTGTTCCTCATGTTCCTTGTAGGCTGGATTATAACCTTTTACTGCACTTCGTTGCTGTTGTGCCTACTCATATTTGATGATAGTGGGCATAGGAAGGAAAGGGGAGCCTCATTCATGCCTCTGAGCATGGTGCCTGTGCCAGGAACTGACCAAGACAAAATGACCATTTGAAGGCAGCACCAGGTGTTTCTAAAGACACGCTCTGTTTGTTATTTAGCAACCTGCTGCTCAAAGGTGTTGGCATTTGCCAGCCAGATCAAAACGGAGGAGACAGGTGGTGGTTCCATACCTGCACCATGTCCTTAACTAAACAGGCATAAAGAACAAGGCATAAATTAACCTGAAGAGACAAGGTGGCATTAGAAGAACCTCTGATGCTCTTGTAAATGCCTATTGACAAAGCTAAAGTGGCCACTCTGACAGGAGCCAGGGGATGATTTCCTCCCCTGTGAACACTGCCAGCAGTTTGTCACCTACCATGGAGCTTGTCATGGTGGTACAAGTTGTCTGGCCCAAACAGGGGACGAGGGACCCCAGACTCATCCAGCAGACTCTCCAATAGGAGAAAACAAATCCAGGCACAGGCAGGATATTTAGGGGCTGGCAGCAGCTGAGGAGGTTTATTAATGATGTATTGCAGGCAGACGTATTGCCTGGTCCATCTGCCTCCATATGGGTCCTGGGTACCCAGGGCACTTGTAGATACCCATTAAATAGAAATGCTGCAATACCACATCATTCTTGCTGAAGTTCCTGAGCTTTATCTGACAGCTTCTTTCCAGGGATTAAAAGGGCCCAAATTCAGCTTTAGGTCACCAAACCTGGTGAGTCACTAACTACAGCGAATTTCTCACTTTTACATCGGAGTACATGGGAGCTGAATATGAACAAATAACCTCAAAGGAGGACGAGTGGGCCTCTGGCATTTAGACAGAAAAGCTGTACTGTGGACTTTATTAAATCACTGATCCAGCAGGTTACTCAAGGCAGAGAAAGTAGGTCTCACTTCAGACTCCTATATTGTACCTTACAGTAATTGGTTGTACACGTGACTGAAGTGAAGTACAAGTGTAAGACCTTTGCTCATCCAAGAAGAAAATGCTGACCCTCAGCGGCTGTGCTCTGCATACTACATTGAAGTGAGGAATCATGACATCTCATGTATTTCCTGCTCACTGCATATTGTCGTTGGCCTGGCTTGGACTGTTTTAGTGGTGTTCTGCTGTGTTTCTGCTTCTCAAAATAACCTTGAAAACACCAGGTTTTGGAAGCAATGTCTGATGTGCCGTCTCAGCTGATGTCACCAGTGTAATATGTGTGGGAAGCAGAACTTGTAGAGGAGATACTTGAAATTGCAGGAGTAGCGGGGTAAGGCTGCCATTGTCTTTCTCTTTGCTGTGAATACCTCTGAGGTGTATCAGCAAACTTCCTTGAACGCTTCATGCATCAAAGGTGCAGGCTGAACAGTGGTACCCCAAACAGCTGGCCATTTCTCTTCAGGCCTTCTCAATAATTCATGTTCAACTTTGAAACAGAAAGGGGTTCATCACTGTACGATGAGATGTAGTTGTTGCTAATTTAGGAAAGTATTTGAGCCCACTCTTTCAAGCTGTTATTTAACATGTCTTTCAGAACTGAAAGGAATTGGAATAAATTCTCAGTGCGGATAAATCACAGAATCATGGAATTCTAGAATCATACAATGATTTGGGTTGGAAAGGACCTTAAAGTTCATCCAGTTCCAACCCCTGCCATAGGCATGGACACCTTCCACTAGAGCAGGTTGTTCCAAGCCCCTGTGTCCAACCTGGCCTTGAACACTGCCAGGGATGGGGCAG
>JARCZZ010049003.1:0-12318 GCA_030323915.1 Brotogeris chrysoptera | reverse complement strand
CTGAGCCTTCTCTTCTCCATCTGAACCCCCCAGGTCCCTCAGCCCTTCCCCATCACACTGTGCTCCAGGCCCTGCACAGCTCCGGTGCCCTTCTCTGGCCCCGCTCCAGCACCTCAATGTCTCTCTTGCAGTGAGGGGCCCAGAACTGAACACAGGATTCGAGGAGCAGCTCTAACCAGTGCCCAGCACAGGGGCACAATCACTGCCCTGGTCCAGCTGCTGCACTGATGCTGATACAGGCCAGGATGCTGGAGTTAAAAGGCACTAAGAAGGACAAATAATATATAATGCAGGTACTGAGTATGGAATTTAAAATTGCCTCCAAATACCTAATGTGCAACCATTTGTTTTCCTTCAGATGCCAGAAATCAGGTCAGAGCAGTAATGTGATACTGGCTTGTGCAAAACAATGCTTGCTTTTTATAATAAGCAACAGTCCTACCTGAGAAAGAACTATATTTTCTTCTTAAATCCAATTGTCCTTATGGGACATCCAGAGACAAGTCTCCTGGATAAGAGATAACTGCATGACACTGAAGATAATTGGAAGAGTTCTGGTTTCTGCCATGTCCTTAGCATCCCTGCGCTGCAAATTCAAGCTACACAACCCAGTCTGTCTGTGCATCAGATGTTGTACCAGGCAATGGAACAACACGAACGCCCGAGATTACCTCTGAAAAGGAACGTGAGCCCCAAGCCTGAATTTTTTAATTTTAGGTTTTAAGTGTTGAAATTCCTGCTAGGAATTTGATTTTCACCTTAGTTCTCCTACGGGGCAGTTTTCCTCAAGGAATTCTTTACCTCATTTTCCCCTGCGTTCATGTCTCTGGCAATGCAAGACTCGTAAGTCTGTGTGCTCCCGTACTTCCTGCTGGTATATTTTCAGCTCTCTCAAAAGCTGCATCTCTGTTTTCATGGTCAGGATATGAGTTTTACCCTGGTTTTGGCTGGGATTGAGTTAATTTTTGCTTCCCAGTAGCTGGTGCAGTGCTGTGCTTTGGCTTCAGCCTGAGAACAACGCTGATAACACACCCATGTTTTAGTTGTTGCTAAGTAATGCTTACCCTAAGTCAAGGACTTTTCAGCTTTCCATGCTCTGCCAGTGAGGAGAGGCACAAGCGGTTGGGAAGAAGCAGAGCTGACCTGAACCAGCCAAAGGGGTGTTCCAGACTGTACAACATCCTGCGCAGTACAGAAACTGGGGGGAGCTCGACAGGAGGTGCTGATCACTGCTCAGGGACGAGCTGGGCACCGGTCAGTGGGTAGTGAGCAATTGCGTTGCGCATCACTTGCTTTTCTTGGGTTTTATTCCTCTCTCTCTGTTATCCCCCTTTAATTACAATTATTATCATTGCATTTTAATTTCAATTATCAAATTATACCTATCTCAACCTGTGTGTTCGACCTTCTTCCAGTTCTCTTCCCATTCCAGGCACAGCGGCAGGAAGGGAACGAGTAAGCAGCTAAGTGGTACTTAGTTGCTGGCTGGGGTTAAACCATGACACCAGGGCTAGACTCAACTGTGGGCTGAAATTCCTTTGCACACTGGAAGTTTCAGTTGTAACCTCATTAACTCCAGGCACTGAGTTCTGCAAGGCTGAAATGGTCTGAATGGACCACCCGGAAAGCCCCATTCCTTTGAGATCTCCTGCCCTTGCCAGAAGGATGGTATAAAGCATCTTCCATAGCAATAAGTGCCACCTCAACAGGAGGAAGAACTTCCTTGCGTTAGGGTGGCAGAGCACTGGCACAGGCTGCCCAGGGGGCTGTGGAGTCTCCCTCTCTGGAGCCATCCCAAACCCGCCCGGAGATGTTCCTGTGTGCCCTGCTCCTGGTGGCCCTGCACTGGCAGGGGTTGGACCGGATGAGCTCCGGGGGGCCCTTCCCGCACTGATGGCTCTGGGATCACAGTGACCCAGAATCACTGAATTAGCAACTTCCGAACACTTCCTGAAGCCGTGCAAGTCCGAGACATCATTCCCCAGAGACCTTCTCTTGAGCCGGCCCACTGACACACAGATAATGGTCTGACCAATAAGATAACGGTCTCCCAAATACTATCACAGTGGTTTTGCACAATGCAGAAGACTACTGAAAGCAGAGGAGCACCGGGCTGGTGTCCCCGACTTCCCTTTATCCCTGGTGTGCCAGCAGAAGTCACAACCCATAGGCAGCCCTTCCATTCAGCTGCCTTTTGGAGTCGCCTCCTTCCAGACATAGCCTATTGCAGGCCACGGATACATCGGGAGCTGCTGATGGATGGAGATAACCTATCTGTGTTTTTTGTAAGAGGAAAAACATCCCTGGTACACTTGGTGCACGGGCGGTGCTGAGGCACTCTACGCCTGTGTGCTCACCAGCAAACCGGGGTACAATTACAGACCACGGTCCTGGAGATCCATCTGATAAATGATTACATCCTTATTTCCAATAGATATGCCCGTTCCTGCCAGGAGAACCTCAAGATGAGATCTGGATGTTTTATTCATTAGTCTGGACTATTAAGTCCTGAACTGAAAAATGTATCTTGTAGTGAAACATACATGGGTAAGAGTTTTCTCTGAACAACACAGGACTACTAAAGACATGAAATCCTGAAATGAGCAGATCTCAGCCCTCTCTAATTTGAGGCTTCTGATGAGTTTGTTGAAGAAGATGAGATTGGAGAATGCCGTAGGTCTCATCCTACTGAGACTGGCACATCTTACATGCCCCTAAGCACAGGACACAGGGTCAGCAAGAGGCTTCTGGTTTGTATGAACAGAGTATTTTCAGATACTTTAAATCACCATCGCCACCTTCTTGCAGATCTCACTTCTATTTCTCAGCTTCTTATAGGCTCTTAACAAGGAGATGATGCTCAATAATAATGAAATCTTTAGCAAGGCAGTAGACTACTTTCTATTTTCCTTGTAGCTACATCCTCAAACAAACTGTCTCATGAGTAGCAGGTTAGCACCAGAAGGAACTCTGTCGGGACTTGAGGACGTCACAATTTCCGGTGGGTTCATGTCTTTTGGAAAGTCCTAAATGGAAAGACTTTAAATAAGATAGAAACCCCTGACACAAGAGAGGCTTTTGACTCCATTCCCATGCCTAATGGATCACTGTAGATGGATAATTGTGGCCTCACAAGGCTGTTAGCATTAGCTTTGCTTCTGATAAGCAAGGGGAAGGCAAGATCCTCATAGCTCCTACTCCTAAATCTCATGAAGTGGTAAGAAAAGAGTTCTTCCCCCAGGGTGCTTTGAAAGAAAACTAAAGCCATCCACGTGACTAAAGTCACTCACCAGATGATTCATGACTGTCACATCTGAACCAAAAAACGCACCATGTCAATAAACAGATTCACAAAATCAAAGATCATCAGTGCAGAGGATCAGAGCGAAGCGCATGAGAGCGATGAATTCTGACTCTTGAGAATGGATGACACAACCACTGCATCTCCTGAACAATGAGGGGGAAAAAAAGACCTATTAAAGAATCTATTCAGTGGCACAGCACCAGCCTTTGCAAAAAGGGTAAAAATAACATTGGGCACAAGAGGCAGGAATCCAACACATGAAAGAGTCTGTGATGAGAACACTATGAATAAAGCAAGATGATACCAACTTAGTTCACTAAAAACCCCCAACAAAGCAGCTGTTTACAGATAAGAAGAATTCTTGCCTCTGTGTTTCCAAATTAACAACCAACTGGAATTAGATGGATTTGCTGGTTTAAAAAAAGCCAAGAACCAGATACAGAAAAAGACCTGGATGTGCCCACCCTCACAGACACATCGGGGTTTAACATTTACAAAGTACTGAAAGAAAACACCCCCCACCTCCGTTCTCTTGATTTGATGTCACATTTGGCACAAAACTTTCATGTTCAGAAGGAGATTTGGCTAGACAGCAGATGGAGAATTCCATTAAGACACAAGTGGCAACATGTGCCCACCCTCCCAGTCAAAAGCAGCGAACCACTTCCCAGTAACATCTGCTTGCAGATCACAAGGTGCTCACACGGGTGATTTCCCACCATATACCTTTTCCTTACTCCTCCCTGAACGCGTTCTTCTCCATAAGTGAATTCTGCATTAAAAGAAGGAATGCAAACAAGCAGCCTCAGCTATCCTTCCCAGCACCATTCACTTATCCAGAAGGTTATAAATGTCAAGAGGTCTGGAGCACTTGGTTCAGCAATAAGTTACTATTTCAAGTTAAGCAGAACTAGGAAGAAGAGAAACTTGCTTCACTGTATAACAAAAGATAAGTGGTCACATACAAAGACAGACAAACCAGAGGGTACATTTGTTATAATGATTCTGTGGTTCTCCTGTACTTCAATTAAAAGCCACTTTATTTACAGCTCTTGGCTTGGCAGCAGGCAACCCGAGGAGAACATTCTTCATGGTGCGATTTCTAATGCAAATAAAAGTAAAGGTAACCCTGAGTGGTTTCCTAACTTATATAACGAGGCAGGGAACAAACGGTACAAGTGAATAACGATCATGTCAAATGCATTCAGGAGGACCACAACTAAACCCATAAATTCTTTGACAAGTATGTTTGCCTCAAAGAACTACTTTAAATAGCTCTTTTCTTCCATAAATAAACAAACACTTTTCCTAAGATATTGTTTTAACAGTAATTTAAATGTACATTCCATCAACAGAGAGTTAAAACCGTTCCTTCCACCCTCAAAACCGACAAGTGACCACTACAGATAGAAGTCTGTCTTTCCTGCTCAGCGAGTCCACATTGACTGGTTTCAGAGTGAAGAGCAGCCTTAAGAGGCAGTGCTGCCCAGGCTGGGCCCCGGTGCACTAGAATCATAGAACAGAATCATAAAGTGCTTTGGTTTGAAAGCACCTTAAAGCTCATCCAGTTCCAACCCCTGCCATGGGCAGGGACACCTTCCACCAGAGCAGCTTCCTCCAAGCCCGGCTGCTTGCTCAGCAGAAGGGGTCACAGACTTACACCATATTACTTCTTTCCCTATGGAGACAGCCTCATACGGAATGAGCTTCCACCAGCCAGCTACAACCCCTGTCCAAGTTGCTAGGCTTTTACTTGAAGGCATAACATCACAGGTGAAAAACTCCACCAGCAAGCTCGCATTGCGTTTTTGAAATGGAAACTAAACCAGCGTTTGTCCACGCTGTACCAGGCACGTGTCGTTCCATCTTTCCAAATTCATGAGGTTGCATCAGCCTCAAACTCATGGGGTTGCAAGCTCTCGCAAATGCTCTTTTCTCTAGCTTGCTAGTGCACTTGGGAAAGAAACACCTACGAGAACATTTGGGGCTCCCATGCAGCAGAATGTTTTATAGCAGTTTCTAATACGATAGAAAACACCATCAACAGCTGTTAGCGGCACAGGAGGGATCTGTGTCTATACAGATGCTCACATGCTAGCAATCACTTCGCTGAAAGCACTAAGTGATGCCTGTTACTTTCTGCACCCTCTTTGGCTATGGGTAGTTCCAATTTGCGTTTTGCTCTAAACGGTGTGGAGATTCAAGAGCCGATCTTGCATCTCCACCACTGCACAAAGGCCTGCTGCATTCAGAAAAGCAACAACAGCAGGCACAGGTTTCTTTAAGATGAAAGCATTCCTTCAAGGCTGTAAAAAGTCTTTCGCTCCGGGCAATCTATTTAAACGGGACTTCAGGCCAATGCCTTCACTACTGCCCTCCAAAGATGTCCTACTTCAGAACCGTGGGTGCAACTGCGCACCTGACACCGCCACCAACTTGGCTGGCTCTTCTCCCTTGGTTTCCTATAGAGACAATCTGAAAACAACAAAAAACAGGGGAAACAAAAAACTCCCGAAAAGGAAGTAACCCAGAGCACCGAAATGCAGTTCCTGCTGAGCTGCCCTGAAGAAAAGCACCCTCTTGTCTCCGGTGATGGCCAAGGGCCTAATGCAGTCAGGAGCCTGGTGAAACGAGCCAATACGGTCATAAGCCTGAACTCAGGAATACTCAGGGCATGGACTGCAGCAGCAGCAAGTTCAGTTAAACCCTTCTATGTTATAATTAATAACTAACCAGTACCAGCTTTTTCAGGACCAGATGTCATTTGGTTTCTGGATAGGCTACAATGCATTGCCAGCGAGGACAAGGTGACAACAAAGCACGCTGCAACGAGGGAGGTGAAACGGTACAAAAGACGGGGAAGAGAAAACTTCCCGCAAGGCAAAGATGCAATACTTCCCTGCTGTAATGAACTGCACTGAACACAAACACCAACCCCCCCCCCCCCACCGCTGCTGCTGCCACCCACACCAAACCACCCCAGAGAACCACCTCGATCAGAACATACCAGAGTGCTGTTAGGCCACAACAGGAGCAGAAGCCCAAGAGCAGGTAGCAAGCACCCGAACTGCTCCTCCTGCCCCGCACGCACACCACGGAGCATCCCGCCTTTCCCACTGGACAGCGCTGTGAGAAGGAACCGGGCAAGAAGCTCAGCAGCCCTTAGAGCTGCTGTCATGTGTCTGAGAAAATCCTAACACACAGTACCACTCCCACAAAAGGGATAGAGCTTGTTCTTATGTAAGTATGTATATTATTTAACACTCAAAAACAACAGTTCCATCACATCTCTGTAAAACCAGAAGTGGTGAGGCGCTAAGGGAGGAAAGAAGAAATCATTTCTTCTCTGTTCTACCTATTCATTTTGTTTATTTGCCTTCAGGCAAGTCAAGGGCCCTCAACACGCTGCACAACAAGAACCACTATCCGTTTCCTTTCTCTCCCTTTGTCGCAGCACAAGGTGACTGAAGCAAGTCTAATTCACGCAGTACTTGCATGTAAGTATCATCTCCTAGGAAATTATCTTTTGGATCTGGGGAAAAGTGATTACAAAACACCTTAAAGGTGAGATGAACAAACAGGTGCCATCATCTTCTCAGGCAAACAATTGTTCCTGCCTCTGCGGTCACCTGAACCAGTTTTGCTCTTCCTTAGATTAAACAAACACATGTCGCCAAGATACACGCACTGCATCTGAGGTAGATGTGAAGGAGAAGGCCTAGGTGACAAAAATAACTTTCAACTAGATGTTAGTGTATTCACATTGCAAAGAACATAAAAGGAGGCAGGAAGCAGGGGAGGGAAATGTCTCTCTCTCATATCATATTTAAGTGACAGTATAACAGTGACTTTCTTCCCTGAACTGCTCGCAGATATGGGGCCACTGCATAATCTGCAATAATCTTGTAAATTCTATTCACATTTTTTTCTGAACATTACAGAAATTGACAGAATTAAGAGCAAAAAAAAAAAAAAAAAACCATGATTTTTTTTTTTCTCCCCCCCCCACTCATCACTCAAAAGAAACAGATGCAAAACAGAGCAAGTTTTCCCAGGAAAAACAGCTTCGTCCTACTTTGAGCTAGTTATTCCGAACTGTGCCCACCTCCCCTTGCACAGCACATTATGTAGTGCTAAGAAGCTCCTCCAGTCTCTATAAACCAGCCACAAGTTGGTTTATGGCAAACAAAAACCCATCCTCATCCGCGGGTAACAGCTGGCTGATGGAAGCAGATGTGCCCCTGTATCCCAAGCCTGAACTCGTCTGAGTAAGTACCGCTGGGAAAGGCCACCTGAGGGAAGGGAGAAGAGGCACAACTTGGCACAGAACTGGAAAAGAAAAGAGGGTGAAGGGAATGTATGCACACACTTCTGAGATTGCACCCTGGTAAAAACTTGGACTAAGATAAATTCTAGTGACATTTCTGCAGATACAGGGATAAAACCCTCCAGAGATTCAATGTGAAAAGTTATTTAAAACATGCACAGATTTAATTTGATAGTCAGCCTTTCTGTCAACCTATTTTCTGCACTTCAGTGAGGGCATCAGAGGGAAGGAGAGGATGTAAATCTTAAAGTAAGATGAATAAATGCATTTTCCAGTTAGGAATGTATTATTTTTAGGACCACGTGGAAAATATCCTTCAAGGACACCATCCCTTGGTGGCATCTTGGATGGCCTGCATGACAAGCTTGTGTCCAATAGGCGGGTTACTCAATGCCAACAATATAAAGACAAAAGCAAGTCAAACGCAGTTTTACTTTAAGATGTGGCTTTCTATGATACCAGAGGGAAAAAGGTATTTCTGCACTAAGGAGACAGCTGGGGCTCTGCATGGGTTACTTCAAAAGCAGCAACACCTTCTCCAGACCGTCCTTGTTCTGACTTGTTTCTTCTGGTTTTTCATTCACATTCCTGATGGGTTTTGACTGTTTCACATCAGCATCCTGAAGGACCTTTAGAAAATGAACCCAGGGTTCCAACCAACATACTCCTTAGTCCACCTCCAGGCTCCCTTGCTCTTCGTCACACTGGTACTGCCTTGTCCCAAGCAGTCCCTGCAGCACACGCAACCTGCTGCTCCATCCAGCTGCATTACTGTAAGGGGGACAGCCCTAATGGGGTTGGAACTGGACGAGCTTTAAGGTCCTTTCCAACCCAAAACCATTCTGTGTTTCTACGATTCTAAGTTAAGCACAGTGTTAGGCAGTCTCCAGTCAGACCAGTGCGTCTCCTCCAAAATCATACCACCCCGAGGCTTTCAAAGTTGAACTCACAGTGCCGTCTGGGTGCGTGCACACATGTGTGTGCATCCCTGCACATCTGGGTAGCATCGTTCTCAAAGTGCCTCTAAGGAGGCATATTCACTTCTCAGAGCAAGCCACGGACTGGAAATAATAAGCTCTTGCAGTATTAAGTTATTTAATACTTCGATGTTGTAATGGATTAAAAGAAAACAAACAAAACACGCAGACCTTTTCCCACAGTCGTTTTAAGGCAAAACCAAAATTGGTTTACTTCAATGAAGCCTTATGAGTGAAATCTACATAACTGGGTCAGAAACTGTGTCTTGGGAAGAACAGTCGCTATTCCTTAACTCCTGAGCTTCAAAGCAACTTCAAAAAAGCTCCTTTGTAATGTTTCCTTCAGCAGAGCTGAAGTCACCCTCAGATGTTGCCATCGTACACTAACCCAGGGGGTGAAAGGAAATCAAACCCCTCCTGAGAAGCACATGTTGGGGAATCAGTGCTGCGAGTCACAAGGCTCCCTACACTGGCACTACTCAGTAAACTTGGTTCTAGTCAAAGGCCTGGTAAACCCCACTTCACAGGCAGGAGAGAGACACGTTTACAGGCTGGGGCAAACCAGCATCTATCTTAAACACCAGAAGAGTTGAAGCCTCTATCTTGAGAGCAGAGTAACAGCACTCAGCAGGCTGACAGGAAGATGTGGAAGCAGTATGGCGTTGCTTCTAGGGCTCCAGCGCTCCCATAAGCTGTCTAAAACAAGTAACACGTACGGAAAGGGAATATTTTCAGCAGAAGCCAAAGGAAGTTCAGGTTGGATCTAAGGCAGAAGCTCTTCCCTGTGAGGGTGCTGAGGCGCTGGCACAGGGTGCCCAGAGAAGCTGTGGCTGCCCCGTGTCTGGCAGTGTTGAGAGCCAGGTTGGATGGAGCTTGGAGCAACTGCTCCAGTGGAAGGCGTCCCTGCCCGTGGCGGGGGGTGGAGCTGGATGAGCTTTAAGGTCCCTTCCACCCATTCCATGATTCTATGATGGAAAAGCGAAAGGATCTGCTGCAAGAACCAACATCCCCCTCAATAAACTCAAACCACAACTCTCCTTCAGCTTGACAAATAATAGGGCAGGACAACCACCAGCACTGAAAGACAGAACAGTTCTCTGCATTCAGAATGAACTGATCCCATATGGATGACTGGGATATCGCAACGAGCAACACAAAGGCTGGAGCAACAGTGTCCTGGAGGGGGAAGAGCTATAGTCTTGGTGCACGTAACTGGGATTTCTGACGTGATTTCTCCAGCAGATACACACTTCCGCACTTTCCTCTTTGCTGCTCATGAGTTCTTTTTGCCTTGTATGGCTTTAAATCCGTAAGTATGGATTGAAAAATGCTGGGAATTGGACTTGCAAACAATATTTGACTAAATCCTTTTACACTACTAAACAATTCGAGGTTTTTGAGGGAGAGCATTTATACGGATTAGAAAGCAGCAGAGACACAAGAAATACATGAGAACAAAAGAAATAGCTTGCAATAAGGCAAAGAAGATGGGATGCCCTCAGCTCTACACTGGGATGGCAATATTTCCTATGTTCTTGAAACATGACAAGACATGAAGGCAACACCTCCTCTCCCTGCAAAAACCTGAACAGTAAAACCCACGCATGACAAAGTTATTTATAGTTGGTCAAAACCAGGGAAGAACAGGAAGGAATTCCAGATCAGCCATGCAGGGCCAGGCCAAGGGGCAACTTAAACCCACTGCAAATCAATAACAATCCAAGTGCATTTAAATGAGAAGTGTGAAGCACTCAGCCCCGACTGTTGGGTTTAACAGTTTTGGAGGAACTTAATGCTTGAATCGAGTCTGCAGTAAACAAATGGAAAGCAGTGCTGGATACGCAAAGATACATCTTCCAAATATCCTCTTTTTTCCATTTCGAAGAGGAAAGCATTCACATGATTATCTACAGGAGAAGACCAACAACATTGCTGTGCCACAGCATAAATCAGCAGCGCGTTCTCCCTCAGAGTGCTGCGTTCAGCTCTTACCATCTGATCTCTTCTTGAGATAGCAGATGGAGGAAAAGGTTCGGAAAATGGGGACAAGAATAACCCAGGACAAAGGCAGATTTCTGCACAGTAAGAGATGAAGTCTGGAACAGCCACACTAACAGGAGATGGAGAAATTAGCACAGGTATTAAAGAACTGTGGAAGACTACAGTGCTCCCAGCCGCAATCCTCATGCAGGAGCCAGGGCATCTGAAACAGCAATACACTCCAAGCGGCTAAAAGGATATGTGTGTTTGGTTGGTTTGGCTCCGTGGCAGGGCTCTGGGGCTCCTGTTTTGTTTTCTTTGCATTCAGCACTCAGTTTGCCCATTATTTTGCCACAAGCTCTAACCAAGACCTCAGAAAGACCCAGAGACAGCCTACAGTCTTGTAGAGCTCATGACAATGAGTGATGTACTTGAGGCAGGGAAAAGATCAGAAACACCCACCTGTCCTCAATAGTAATTGCAGGATGCAAGGTTTTCACAGTACCAAAGTTAGTTAGGACCAAACTAACTGCAAAGGCTCTGAATTTCCCCTCTGGGGCTTAATATAATTGTCCACCTTAGGACAAAGGACATGTTAAAGCATCAGGTAGAGCCCATAAGCAGTAGGCAGAGGACACAAACAGAGGTTGCAGTACTAATCCATTAGGACACCTAATCCTCTGCAGAACTGCAGTGCTACATCCACACAGTAAGGCAGAGGAAGCTGAGAAGAAGGGACCATACAAAGCTTTGGTTTGAGTTTTAAGCCTAAGGATGCTAGACAAGGGGCAGCTGCCTTCACTGTTCAGAAGTGGCCTTTGCGGTGTTTGGAACAAGGAACAGCACTGATGCCTCATGAGGGCTGACACATGAAGAAGCTGCTGGGTTACAGTAGGGCAGTGCCATCGCACTGGTGCAGCACAAAGCACATCCTTCAGCCCCCATCCCTTTGTAGTGTTCACAAAAGTGCTCCTGTGCAAGGTGCTTACAACAGGAGCAAGGTGTTTCTGCCGTTCGTACTACAGTGTACACTCTTCACCAACTTATTCCTGAGTGTAGGAGCCCCGTGTTATGCATGACAGTGCGAGAGATGTTTTTGTATCTAGAAACCACTCCAGAACTAGGTTAGCCTGGCAGGCTTGCAGCACTTCATTTACATATGAGTCAATCCTCCTGCAATACAAACATCAGCAATGCATTCCCCACTGTCCTTCTATTTATACTCACTACTTAACCTGCAGGCATCCCGAGTTAATTAAACAAATCAATCCCATTGAGATAATTGTGTCTCAAGCAAATTAACACAATTAGCCTCTGAAAAAGAAAAGCCAAGCGCTACCGCTGTATTTCTTTCTATAATCATGTGCTCGCTCCTCTGACTGCGGGTTCACGGCTATCCAGGAATCTGCATTAAAATGACAAGTACAATGACACATGAAACTGGCTGATGTACAACTGTTACAGCCAGCAGCTTCCCCTTTTGCATCATTCACTTCCACTGAAACCAGAGGTGCCCATCAGAAACAAAAGTCAGAATCCCAGGCTGGTTTGTGTTGGAAGGGACCTTAAAGCTCACCCAGTTCCAACCCCCTGCCACAGACAGGGACACCTTCCACTGGAGCAGTTGCTCCAAGCCCCTGTGTCCAACCTGGACTTCAACACTGCCAGACACGGGGCAGCCACAGCTTCTCTGGGCACCCTGTGCCAGCGCCTCAGCACCCTCACAGGGA
>JARCZZ010049000.1:0-21235 GCA_030323915.1 Brotogeris chrysoptera | reverse complement strand
GCCAACCGTATCCTGGGCTGCACCAAAAGGAGCGTGACCAGCAGGTTGAGGGAGGTGATCCTGCCCCTCTACTCTGCCCTCGTGAGAGCCCACCTTAATCCCCACAAAGGGGTATTTTACAAGGGCATGTAGGGATAGGACCAGGGGGAATGGCTTTAAACTGGAAGTGGGCAGACTTTGATTAGATATTAGGCAGAAGCTCTTCCCTGTGAGGGTGGTTAGGCCCTGGCACAGGCTGCCCAGTGTAGCTGTGGCTGCTCCATCCCTGGCAGTGTTCAAGGCGAGGTTGGATGGGGCTTGGAGCAACCTGGTCTGGTAGAAGGGGTCCCTGTCCTTTGAGTTGGAACTGAATGATCTTTTAGGTCCCTTCCTACACAAACTGTTCCGTGACTGGTTACTGCAACTTGAAAATGTTGCCAAAAATCAGCTATACGCAAGCGAGTAACAAAAATTGAGTAAAGAAAAATCTTGAGAAAGATAGGGGTTTTTTTTATTGTTGCGTTTTTTTTGGTTTGGTTTTTTTTTTTTTTTAATTCTTTCCTGATACATGGCTCTTTTGCTTTTGGCTGGAATACTTACTTTTTATTTCTTAGCTAAGAAGCCCTTGGTATAGGACTACATTTTGCATTTGTGCTGAAAACAGTGGACAATGCAGGGATGTTTTCATTACTGCCGAGCAGGTTACGCAGAGCCAAGGCCTGTTCTGCTTCTGACACCACCCCACCAGCGAGTAGGTTGCAGTGCACAAGAAGGTGGGAGGAGACACAGGCAGGACAGTTGACCTCAACTGACCCAAGGGATATCCCACACCGTGCGGCATCGTGCTCAGGTTACAAAACTGGCACAGGAGATGCAGGAAGGGGAAGACGCTTGGAGAGATGGTGTTCATCTTCCCAAGTAACCATCACACACATTGGAGTCCTACTTTCATTGTGGACAGCTGAACACCTGCCTGCCTGTGGGAACTGGTGAATGAATTCCTTGCTTTGCTTTGCTTGTGTGTGTGTGTGGCTTTTGCCTTACCTATTAAACTGCCTTTATTTCAGCCCGTGAGTTCTCTCCCTTTTACACTTCTTATTCTCTTCCTCCATTCTAATAGGGGAAGGCAGCGAGTGAGCAGCTGGATGGGACTTTAGTTGCTGGCTGGGGTTAAGCCAATGCCATAAGGACAACTTACTGAAATGGCGTCCTTGATCTTGACAAAATATGGCTCCAATTACACAGACTGTGAGAAATCATATAATCACATAAAACTGACCAAGATAAATTCAGACACTATAGCAAACAGTCAACTTCTAGCCAAATTTTATATACTTCAGCCAAGAATTCATCAGTGCTGCAGGACCACAGCTAGTATATTGCCTAAACAAGGCATTGAATTGACAAGCACCAGGTCTTTCTTTTTCTGTTGATTTCAGTTGGCCACTTCATGTTCTCAAACAGAAATGTTCACTTTTACTTTGGCTACTTCAGTTTTTCATGTAATAAAAACTCTTTCAGGCAGGGGCAATCTTATAGTAATGTAGTTTTGATGGAGGGGAACCTAATTTCAAGGTAGATGGTTCAACAGAACCTTCTGGAAACATTCCAAAACTGAATTTAATCCATAGTAACAGAAATAACACACCAAAAACGCACTTGCTCTCTGAAAAAATGCCTTGAGTCAGAAAAGCACAGGTTGGACCCAGCATTCACAGGTGTTTCATTAGAAAGTAAACTGTTGGGTAACAAACCGAAGTAGGAGACCAGCAGCTCAACTACACTGGAATGAGGCTTACCTAACAAATAATACCTGTGCAACGGGAAAGAATAAATTTGAAGTTTGAAGTATAAAAGGCATAAGAAAGAAAACAAAAAGGTCTTCAAAGAGAAAGCTCACAAGGAAAAAAATTAATGGGGAGAGAATGCTCAAATCCAGGTAGGGAAGCAGATAGAGAAAACCTCAAGTAAGGAGGGGCCCAATGCTCCAGGGTTATCAGGGCTGTAACCTGTTGTTGTTAGGGTCAGTTTTCTGTGCGGAGGAAGTAGGAACCCAAGTGATACTGATATGCAGATACACATATGCAAGGAAAAAAAGACTAAAAAGTTTGCATTACTACTTTGTCAGGTGGTTTCCAAGAAATCTGGATGCAAACCTGCATTTTCCTCTCCTGTGAAATCCTGCAGCTGGATCTTCACTTTCTTTACCACATAACCCTTGTGCATCTCATCAGAGTGCTCTCATTTTAACATTGATCCTTGACATGATCACCCCTCTCTGCTATTGAAACTACTTAGTTTGCAGCAGATGAAGACCACTCATCTCTTTAGGAGAGAAGCCACTGGCTATCCTAGCTGATTTCACTGCAAGACTGGGTTATTCACAGAATATTTTGCGTAACCCAGTCTTGCAGTGACCTAGAGCAGACAGACTGCTGGCCTCTGAGATGCTCAGAGCCAGAGACACAAGTAAGTGTCTCTCTATATTCATAAAGTACTGAGGCATACAGAAACTACGGAAGAATAAGACAGTGTTAAGAGGAATTTCTGACAGCTTGAATAAGTCAATTACACACAGCTTTAAAGAGCATTAGTTTATTATCTATTCTCCATGTGTTACCTCAGAAACAGTCTAATGATGTACAAAAATTTGGAATGTTGAATAAACGCTGATCAATAAAAACATTTCATAGCTGTTGGTAAGGGAGTATTTCTAAGCAAAACCCAAATAATCATAAAGATTTGATTCTGTGTGTTGCTTATTGCTATGTTTGTGTTCATAAAATGCTTTCAAGTATATATACACTTTTTAAGTCCAGTCCAAAACAGAAATTAAAAAATATTTACATAATAAATATGTGGGAGACTTCATCTTTTCATTGCATCAGTTGAACTGATTCTTTAATGAACTATATTAAGAATAGAAACAATGAATAGTTTGCCTCAACTCACTGCCATGCTGAGTAACTTAGGCTGCTGATGGATTTTATTCTATTCAAAATGTAGTTTAAGATGTATTCGAAGTGAAAGTGATGATATTGTCTCTCCTCCTGCTGAATCCTGTCTGGACTAGTTCAGGAGACACCTTCCTCCCACTCTCTGAAAAATCACCTAGTTTGACATGTGTTCACACACAGACACTCAAGGAACAAACACATTTCAATCCACTGAAAACTCCAACATTTACTGAGTAAAATCAGCATAATCCATGTTTTATTAGATGCTTAATTTGCTAATTTACTGAAGACAAGCTTTGGCCAAGTATTTCCACAAGAAGTACTAAACTTCCTGCTATAAATCTCTACTCCTATAGTTCTACCACAGCCAAACAATTTTTGGTAGAATTTTCCTGTGATACATAAATCTGAAAATTAAGTGACACAACAACATTTAAAGTTTCTGTTACCATTAAAGCAAAATACAATACAGTATAATTCCTCAGTGATATATTTAAATGTACTGCAAAATGTATACAAAGTCAGTCCAAGATCAGTAAAGAATCAGTTCTGCTTTTTGGACTTTTCCCTTCTCAAAGATACAGGTTATGAAGAAGACCAAGGTATTTTAGGACTTGTCTGTATGCATTCCCTTTAAAAGGTAGTGTGTGATAAAAATAACATGATTAAAAGTAATGAAGATGTGATGGGAATATTTTGCATTTTCAATAAAAAAATAGAAACTAAACAACAACAAAACACATCTTAGAAGGGGAACACTGAGGCCTGCCATTATATAGCTATGTTTCTCATTCTTTTCTTTGAAGGTTAACAGCACACAGAAAATAAGTGAATTTTATCAAAATACAGCACATTTCTGCTAATATATCAAAAAAATCATTTTCTATGTAAATATTACTGAAAATCAACTAAAAAGAATTAAAATATACAAAGAGTTGTTAAAGGGTTTCAATTAAAATTATTAGAACTATACACAGTACAATAAGCAATAGTTAACATCTTTGAAAGAAGTGCAATAATATTGAGTTCACTTATTTAAAAAGTACTGCCTGTTTATTACCACTAGCTATGTAAAATCCCCCTCTCTTCCAGCTCATTGCAGAGGCTGGTGTTTTTGCTAGCTGTATTAAAAGCATTTACTTTTGTACACGTGGGCTGAAAAAAGATCAATTTATACCTGTCTCAAACTACCAACTTACGTGTAATTAAAAATGATCTGCAATAACTGAATATTGCTCCAATGGCAGGCTAATCATTAGCCCTGATTAAAAACAGTTATTGGTCTTCTATGGCACTTTTCCCTGGTCCATAACAACCGTGTATTAATTATCACTGCACATTATGCAGTCTTTATTCAATTAAAAAGGAGAAAGAGAAAAATAAAATTAATGTTTCTGGTAAACAAAATTAACAGAAGCATAATTGAATATTTTATACAGTAATAAGGAACAAAGGCAGCCTGTGGTAAATCACTATTACATTAATATAGTTAGAAACCCTTTAATGACTCTGAAGTGTCTAGTTCACATTTAATGTTACCTGTATGAACAGCCCTTTAAGAAACATCATTACAAACTGGTTGGTTGTAAGTACACCCTCCCTCTGCTCTCCACCTCACCACAGCAATTCTCCGTCACTGTTCAAAGTTTCACAAACTTGCTTTGGTTACCTAGCTCCATGCGTATGGTTTCCTTTTTGATTAACAAGGCAATGCAAAGGCCAAACAAAACTGAGATGTCTTCCATAACCTTTCCTGCACCATTTACTTTGTGTGTTTTTCAATATATACTACAGGCAATAACCTTAAAAACTGGCCATTTCAGTTTCATTTTTAAAATCAGTAAGTTTAAAATGGAGTACTTTTTACCAAGATAAAAATGTCACCATTTGCACAGAATTGGGATTTCCACAGCAGAGAAAAACTGCTGGGCTCATTTCCACAGTACAGTTGAAAAAATTATGTATGCAAGAAAACCCAACTAAACATGAATCATGTGGCAAATGAATATTCAATGACTACATTAAGAACAAATCCTGTAAAATATCACAAGTTTGTAGTTACAGTCTTCCTAGAAAACACCTTAAGCTTTTATTGCATTTCCTATTGGTAGACGTACACTCCAGAGCTAAACACTTTGTCTTCTTTCCTGATGCCAGATTTAGATAGCAGATAGATAGTTGTTTCACCTGACCTTTATTCTGTCCAACCAGCACCACCTTCCATCTACCCATTCATCCATACAATGTGCACATAGCAAAGCCAACATTTTATATCCCCATTTCATATCTAGATAAGTGGTTTCAGCATAACACATTAATATCTAGTAAATAAAAATAAAGGCAATAAACAGCTACAGGACAGACAGCCCTGCCATCTGTCCATTGGCTACAACTGAGGCTTCACAAAGCCTTGCACAAAGTTTAGTAATGTATGTGAATTATCCAAAAATAAACCTACCATCTGTACAAATAAACAACACAGGTTTGTTCTTGGAGGTGTGATCCTTAGATTGCTATAATGCTTAAAAACAAGTTTAATCACCATATGCATTTCCAAAATGATTTCCTGTATGTTCCATACAGTGGTATGCCCTCCCTTAACCACAAGTTCATATCTCCTGTACAAATTTTGATCGTAATTATCGTTATTCTTTTTGAGCTCCTTTCATGTATAAAAATAGGCAAAATACTCAGTTTCTTGTAAGTCCTTCAATGCATCCTGCTGGCTTTTCCCCCACATCCACAGTACTTATACAGAAACTTCTCGCACAATGATGAGTTCCACTGCATTCTGAAAAGTCTTTAGCAAAGATACTGCTTGTCCATGATCAATATTGATGAAGCTGTACCCATTAGCCTAAAAAGAAATATTTAAAATTAAAAGTGACAGTCTCTTATGCCATGTTAATGAAACATGTCACATTTCATGTCAGTTTATTTAAGGTTTAAAATGACCAAATTCTACAGTAATGCAGACAACAAAACACTGCATATTTGCAGATTATGTTGTCTATGTGAGTCGAACATGTGCCTGTATGGTACAAGAAATTAAACTACCATGTTAGCTCTTGAAGAATTTTGCCTAAAAGGCATTTCAAATAACCAAAAGAGAAAACTCAGACATTTAATTCATCAGACTTAATACAGCCAAACCAAAAAAAAAACCAAATGCAGTACAAATCATACATCCTAGTTTAAATATCAGAATATTAGAGATGGCATTAGTGACAAATTAAAACTGTTGAAGCCTTTAACAAAAAACAGTAATTGCACTGGGAGCCATTTTAGGGTGTGAGACCTCCTGAGGTCACCCCCAGCTTGAATATTCTTATATTCCTTGAATGTTCCTTAAACAACATTGTCATTCCTGGGACAGGTTTGGCTTGGCAAACACAGGCACACACCCACATGGCCTACAAAAGAGAGGGAAAAGATGGCTATGGTTCAACCTCTCAGGTTGTACCTGAGAGGCAAATTCATGTTCAGTCTGGGTGGTAAAATCTTGCAGAATGACAGATTTGTACAGTTTGAACTGTTACTGCTTCCAGCTATGCATCTAACCTGTCTCCCTGAGCTACTGCCCCTCACATGGTGCCAGAGGGAACTGCTCGCATGCTTTGCACCTTAACTGTGCGATTTTGGAGCTGCAGCTCCTTATCACATCACTGAACACTTGCTGGTTTTCAGCTTCCAGCTGAATCCTTTGTTATAAATGCAGTGATTTTTTTATCTGTCTAGGGTTGCTGACAAAGACTTTTACATACAGACTACTCAGACAGCAAAAGTGGCAATAACACTTCCAAAATCATCATTGGTACAGAATGTCCTAATATGCTGGTGTTCAGACAACACAGTATTCAGAACACTGCATGTGAATGACCACGAGTTAAATAACTGAATGATAGTAAAGCCTAATGAAATGCTCACATTCCATCTTGAAAGGCAACATCAGGCCTGTTTTCTGTCTTTAAAGAGTGAAAAACGTTCAAAGTTTGAAAAAAAATGATCCAACTGATTAACGTTTCAGCCTGTATCACCTATTCTTATGTTAGATGGAATAAAATTAACAGCATCATTCCAGAATGTAAGAATGCTCCTGGAAAAGATACTGGTAATCTATCTGAAAATTGAACACTGTCCTCTTAGAAAAGGTGTAAACAAAAAATCAATTGGTATATTACATAGGCTAGTTGATTAAATGACTACAGTACCTGAATTATTTTATCTCCAGGCTGCAACAACTTAGATGCTGGTCCTTCTGGTTGTACTCTGGTTACAAATATACCCTTGAAAAACAGAGGCAGACAACATTTTTGACAACTTATTTAATGAACAGTAGGATAGCATGAAACAGATGTCATTAAAAACATTTCATTTTCCATCCTAAGAGAATAAAATACTATTCTACAGGTCTACTGGATTTTGAAGGCCTTCCTTTTCTGATGTTAAATCCAGGAGAATTGCCTTTAAAGGAGCACAGAAGAGCAAATTCCCATCTGCCTTTGTTTAATTTGGCAGATGTATATGTCAAGATGAATTATCAACCACCAGATATATGGCTGTAGGCTAAATCATGTTCTATTTTAAGAGGCTTCCTAATTGTAAATTTCATAATTCAGTATGTCAAACCCATTGACTGATATCTGGAACTGTGGAAAAACCACTCTGCTAAAATAAACCTCTGTGTTGACATGAGACCATTTTAGTCACCTACCACCTTGATTTTCCGTATGATTTGTCCTCAGTTTTCTCCCTTCCGGTCCTGGAGCCTAGTGGTTTGGGGAACATATACTCCCCCTCCCCCCCCCATTGCTAAACACTAGAAATATTATTATTAATCAGAATCATTTTGAGATGCGTTAGCATAAAATACTCACATCATCTTCAGGTCTGAATGGATTCCCTCTTCCACCAACTCCTCCTGATATGCTAAATCCAAGTTCTGGATCTTTGTCAATTCTCACTCGAATCTAAGTAGTTACAACCAAAGTTAGATGCTAAGTGGCTGAAAATCTGCATTCAAAGCTACTGTAATGAAATTATTACTAAGGAATTCAGGAGAACAGAAGTTTCAAAAAGAAAAAACAATCTAGAAAAAAGCATTTATCACAGTTCAAGAAAATACTACATCGCATAATATCAATTCAGAAAAAGTTTCCAATATAACTGCACCATGTATCATTGTACATAAGCTTTACTCCATTACCTCTATTATTATAATCATAGTTCATCTAGGCTTTAAATTCAGAGATATTTTTGACATTATGTAAATAAATTTAATGCCCCCTGCAAATACACATTTTTATGAAAGAACCCGTTCCTTTCATTTCATTGCTACCTTTAGCTGAATTTTAAAAATCAAACCTTGTTCCTACTTTCACTCTAAGTTCTGTGTAGCCAATATTGCCTCCCCTTTCTGTTGCCAGAAGAGCTGACTAGAAAACATTCTACACAAGCAGTGCACATTCTCATTCTAGAACAGAATGAAAACATAGTTTTCATCATTTTCCTCAAAGACCCAAAACAATACAATGTTCTTCTCTCGAAGAACAGAAAGCAGGTTGACCACAATGAAAGAGATGCTAAATTGTGTAAGAATTTATTACCCGTATCCGCTTATGATAAATAAAACTGATAATTATCAGGCATGCATCAGATGCTCACAGTTTTCTTACCCTGGCTTTTCTTTATAAAGGCGCATTTCTAGATATGCAGGTTTTTGAACCTTTCTGAATAGCAATGAATAGATGCTACGCAGATGCTACATCTATGCTAATAGATGAACAGTACTCTAAATTGTACCACTACTTTGAATTTTATCAGGTCCTAGATAAATAATGAGTTGGTGATCAATAAATTTATTTGAAAAATTAATTTCTAGCTCAGTAAAAAGATTCAAGTTTAAGTTTCTGGTACATTCTGTTAAAAAAATTATTACATTTCTCTCAAAACATTTACAGAAAAAGTAAAAAGCTCAAAACTAGAAGGAATGTATGATTTCAGTAGTAGAATTGCACTAACATAAAATGCTGTCTTCTGCTGAAGATAAATTCCTGTATGATATCTGTCATCATTTACAGAGAAATGGTAATAAACAAAACCAATCTAACAATGCAGTGCCACTGACACAGAGATGCTATATCTTCCAGCTAGATTTTATTCTTACCTCTTGCTTTGCCAGCTCATGGCTTTGTCTGGGAGAACATTGAGACTGAGAATAGGGAGGTTGGTGGGCAACTTTCAACATCAGATAATCAATTAACTGCTCTCTAGATGGATGTCTTGCTACTGATGATTGAGGAGGGAGATGATGGACTTGGCTGTAGTTTGCCTGAGATCTCTGAGGCTGGCACATTTGTCCATTTGTCAAAGGTACCTGAATAAAACATGAATACTCAATGTCACACATAAGTAGCAATTCTCATTTCCTCCTTTATTACTTCAATACTTCTCATACTTGACTGCTTTTAATTTAAGGAACATGACTAAAACTACTGTTCTGGATCATGTACTATTATACTAAATTTTCTTCATAGTCATCAGCTCTGGCCTCCTGATAACAAATCTGAAAATCAAAAGCTTAGAGTGCTAATCTACTAGAACAGACTAGAGAGCCTCTGCTTTTAGCACTTGTTTCACTGAGCTTACCCAGACATTATCTTCTAGCAGCGCAACTGACAGTATTGACACTTGATATCATCATAGTTTGCACTTTTACTGCATTAAACTCAGATTTTGTAACAATTCCCAGCAGATCATATAGAAAATAAAAGTCCCATGCAGAAATTGATAAATAAATTGATAATAAATGCTTTCCAAACTTGTTTTGGTGACCACAAGAAACCCTTTTGAGCAAATTCACATACAAGCTCAAGATCTTAGTATCAAAAATGTAATGATATTTCTAATAAACATTATTCTTTTGTTAATACATCAATCACAGATTCGATAGGTATAATGATGACAAACAGCAGTGAGGTACACAACTGCTAAGGTATACAGTGCATTCAAAACATCACTAGGAATGATGCTGGAGATAACATTTCTTATTGAAGCCTCAGAGTTACTGTTCAGCTCTCCAGCTCTGTGCTGAGACGAACAGCCTTTTCCCTCCTTGCCCATATGACCTGTGCTCTTATCCAGCCTAAGCAGTCACTTGTGTCTGTAAGACTCCCACATCCCAAAAGTGCTACAGGCTTGAGTTACAGGTATTTTGTGCCTGCCATCATTATCCCATTAGTTATAGGATGCAAGGATATTAAAATATTCTCCCTCCTCTCAATAAATATTATAAAAACTGAAGTCTGCAAATTTAAGCCTTTAACCACGTTATATAAATGGACACATATAAAAATCTTTACATGACTTCCTACTGCCTTTTCTGAAAATGTAAAGCACGACAGGAAAACTATTTTGTTGCACTGTGAGTAGAGGTTACACAGGCAACACATATGCATATTCCCCATATCCAATGTCTGCAGAAATGCAATTGAAATTACTGAAGTTATAAAAGGGAAATCAATTGCTGCTTTGTAATAATCTACAAGCATCCATTTAGTTTCATGGTAGTAAGTTCTGCCTCCACAGATGGTCCTCAGAGATCAATACAGAAAGTCTCCTAAAAACTCTAGTTTATCATCATAATTTCATCATGACAAATTTCAGGTTTGCTCTTTAAAAGGTTTAATTGGCTTCAGATTGCTATCCTGATATGATCTGCCATATTCCAACTTTTACTTGCAATTATGTCTTTTGCTGCAAATTTCTTCTTTCAAAGTCCCTGCTGAAGGAAAATGAGAACTATACCCCTTCATATAGTTAACTATTTTGTCCTCCTAAAAGAAGATGCTATTTCATTTATGCCACCTTTTACATGGGTATCGCATTTTAAAGACGCTCCGGTTCTAACTGCTATCCCAGCATATGTTTCTACTACCAATAAAAAAATATATCTGATCCATGGCGTCATGTAGATTGTTACCTGCACAGGTATTTTCTTCATGCTGTCCGGAGGAACATCTTTGAGACTGAGTGTAGCAGATGAGTAATTCTGCTGTCCTGAAATGAATACTTCATCCTGGCATTGGTCTCCTGGAGTAGAAGCCTGGGGATGCTTTAAGCAGAATGAAATAGTAAACATGGCTGTCTTTACATAATTAAAACAAACAAACAATCTCATAAGAAAAACAGAATAAAATATTTTAAGGCCTTTATCATTATTTTTCTTAAGTAGTGCACTGCTTATGTAGAAAATCTTATTAGCCAAGACACCACACACATAAAATATTGATGGATATTTACAAAAACTAGCAACTGTAGAGGTGCCTTTGATCACCAATAAACTGATGAGAAAAATCAACAAAAGCTAAGAAGTGCCTATTCAGGAATTCATATCCTTAAAAGAAGTCTTCTGTTGACCTTATCCTATTCACTAGGGATACTGTAACATCACTAAGGATGTTTGGTGTTAGAGTAATTCCCTCTTATTTTCTTGCAAACTAAAATGTTAATTTTCTTGAATGCCTACAGTATCTTACAATACAGTTGACATCATCAGAATTTGTCTGGGGGAGGAAAAAGCGTAATAGGATTTTGTTCAAGCCTTTATCAACCTAGGTTAAATTCAGAATTATAATCTCTTGTTCACATATGTACAATGAAACCAGGCAGTTTCACGTACGTTTATCCATCTATGAAAGCCAATTAGAAAACTCAACTTCATGACATTGAATTGAAAAGCCTCGCAATAAGTTTAATGAATATGAAGTAAAGGCAAAGTATCTGATTTAATGCCTATAAAAAAAATCCAGCACATAACTTATATTCCCTTTATTGAAAGCACTGTCCATATGTAAAAATGATAACTTTATCAATTTAAGGATACCTCTCATACTTTATTCTTTCCCCATTTATATATTGCAATAGCCTCCTGAAGGTACTCACTCGAACAATGTGCACACCAGAACCTCTTCCGTCTGCAACACTCAAGGCAACACTACCCTGGCTGCCATGCAGATCCCTAGAGCTGCCATAGTGAAAGCTGCTAACTGCAGCATAATTGGAATTAAAGGACCTAGACAGCATGCTCTGAATAAAGAGGGGACAGATTTAACACAGTGATTAGTGCAGCATGCATAAACCACAAGACATGTTATACATAGACTAATACAAACATATTCCATTGTCATGCAAGATAAAAACCATGCAAGAACAGTACCACTGTGATGTATAAAACATAACTCAGTGACCCCTATTTACCTTTATTTACTGTAAGTCAGCATGCAACCATCAGTTAACATGCAGAATTACATGTAAATAAAGTCATTCAAATGTTCATGTGTCTGGAAAAACAACAGATATGCACAGCTTATCAAAATTTCTAGGTTGTTGTTAAATTTGCAACATGTTGTAGGAAGAGAAGCTGGCACTCAAGATAAACAACTGTGGAAAACCATTTAATTACCAGTTATTACCGTGTCTCATTTTTTCTAGTACAGTACAAATAAAAATTTACACAGAGACAGAGATTTGACTGACTGGGATTTCTTGTTATTGCAATGCTGTCAATGTCTGCAATGCATCCAACAACACTTCATTCAAGAATGTGAATGAGCCTCATTTAAAGAAAAAGAGGCTCAAAGGAAACCTTGGAGTCCACCCCTGTGCCACTGTAGGCAATCAAACAGGTAACAAGAACTCAAGGACAGAAGTGATAGCAGTTTCTTCATTACCTTGCAAACCTGACCTCTGCAATATTGGCAAGGGTAATAGAAAGAAAGCAGTAGACATTACCATCTTTCTACCATGGACTTTTGCAGTCGTAAGAATAAAACAAAGAGACAGCACAAAATAAAAAAAGGAAAATCCTGCATGTGCCACCTGACAAATGAAGCAAAGCATCAAAACACACCAAATTTAAAGGTTTTTTTTCCTATGTTCTGATTTTTCTTAGTTGAAAAAAGAAGTTCAAAATACATATGATTTGACTAAGATACTGAAACAACTCTTACATTTTGGTGTTTGTAATTTTGAAAATAGTCACTAGTTGTCAGGCAGACATTTGCTCTTTCATACTAGATTTATCTTGTGAAACTAAAACCAGTTTAATAATCAAAGTCATATGCTTCTGCATATTCATATTCCCCAGATGCTCTGGTAGTACAGCCATTGGAAACTCCCTTGGAAAAGAACAGTATTTACTGACAATAACAGATTTTTCCAGGGCTTTTGGATAACCTCTCAATGGCACAGTGAGCTTACTGGCATAGTGAGCTTTCTTCATACTCCAATCCTACACCTACTCTGTTCTCTTATCGATGGATTTTTTTCAAGCTTCCAGAAAAGTTTCCAGAGGCTTTCCCCTTCTTGGGAAAGCACTTAGAATTCAAGTTACTAATCATTCAGCCTAAGCTTAACTGCTCCTCTGAGTTTCAGGCCAAACACCAAGATGAAACTGCCAAAGCCTTAGTTCCTTAGCCCCTCAAAGCATTGTCTTACAATTCTTAAAAAAGTCTCATAATTAGCCAGGCGGCCTTCTTCCCCCACTTGTATAGTCAAATCCTGGACACTTCCTTACAGGAAGGCTCCTCCTCTCAAAGGCTCCTATATCTCTCCATTTTCTCTAAGTAGCATAAAGAGAGATAAAAATAGAAGGAATGTATGATGAGACGAGAAAGTTACCTTCTCAAAGTGTCTGCAGCAGACTGTATTACTATAAAGATCCCCAGATCCACTAGATTCATTGTCCTCTTAGAAGGACCCAAACAGATGGCAATAAATGGCAACAACCTAAATCCAGGTTGGTATTTACAATCCAAGATAGATATGCAACAGGAGGTAGAACTTTCCTAAAATTTCTAGAGGCATGAACTTGTCCATCAGGAATTAAGATTTCAGTTACCTCAGTTTAGTGAGCTTCAAGATGATTACAAAGCCTGAGAGTAGTTTCATTCAAGGCATAATGAAGGCATAATGGCCTAAAAAATTATAATTCAAATATTTGAGGTTCAAGAAATCTCATTTCAATGATATTAAACTGATCCACGCTGACTGATACAAGTCACGTTCCACTGCATTTTTGTGAAAGCTAAGTTTTCAAGAAATCAGTCTTTCAAACAAAAAGAATGCATTAAAAGCTAAATTACATCAAGAAAAAATGGCTATGCACAAAGCCACATTAGCATGGAAATCAGGATTTGTAGTCAAAATCAGCCTCTAATGGAATCAGTTTAGATGCAGGCAGCTTGTAGCAGTTTTGGGTCTGGCTTACATTCTTTTTGAATGCTAAGAGTCAGAACATATTTTCCATTTTGGATCTTATATGAGAATTAACAATTTCAGATTTCAAAAGGGCGGTTTTTGTGAATTGAAGTGCCTTAATGCATTTATTTAGGTGCAAGAAAAAAAAAAATCAATTCCCATCTAAAGGTGGATGGAAGTTGTCTTTTTTAAGACTATACTAAATCCTTATAAATTCCTTCACTTTCCATTTTCACCGTGTCTTTTTTTAAGATTCTTTAGAAATCTTTCAAGTTTGTTCAAATCATTCTGGAACACTTGAAATGCCTAAAATTAATGCCCTTTAGAATAAAAGCACCCAAGCTAAAAAAAAAAAAAACAAAAAACCCAACCAACCAACCAAAAAAAAAACCCACAAACAAAAACACCCCACCAAACTCTGTTTGAAATCTGACAGAATTCTAGCAAGATACCAGTTTATCCTCAAGAACTTAAATGAAACTATTCTTCAGTCACAAGTGGAGAAAAAAGGGCATGAGTTTAGGTCTCTGACCCTGCAAAAAATGTATCTTCAGTAAGTGACAGCATTCCTATTGAAGAGTTACAGATGGTAAATCACATATAATTTAAATTCTACTATCATAAAACATTTGCAGTTAGAACTTTAATTGTTCGTATTTCAAATGCACAAGAATTTTATTCTTTTTAAAGTGTGATGTATTGACTTCTGAACTCCACAAAACAACATTATAACACATTGATGGTTCAGTAGTCATTTCAAAATGGAGAAAAAGAATAAAACTAAAATCAAAACTTGAAACAAACAACTACTGAACGAATATCAGTGTCAAAATATTCTTCAGAGTATGATCTTAATAACACGTAAGCACTTAATGTGTGCACAGACTCACTGAAGTTACTTTCTTTGACATACAGAAGCAAGCTTAGCTTAGAGAAAATATGAGGCCATATAAAAATATCTTTTCATGTAGGTATGTAGTGTAAAAAATGAATTCGTTATAAACTTTTGAACTTTGATTAAAATGGCAATTCTATATCAATACTGAAACACTTGGGACATTTTTCTTTTAATAAGGCACTGTACACTGGCAACTTTGAGAATAAAACCACCTACTCTGATTTCTGAATTGGAAAGGAGGAATCAAACTTTATGACTTCTCCTCTGAAAGCTCTGCCATTTCAGATAAACAGTATTTAAAGTAAATAAACAGAAGATGGAATTCCAGATGAAATTAGAATTGAAAGCAAACACGCACCTGATGAACTCCCAAGAGATCCACAACAAAAGAAGAAAATATAGATACGTAAGGAAAGGACAAAGTCAGACCCAGTAACTGTTTCTGCCTACTCAGCACATAGAAATAAAACAGGTATTTGCAGATAACTGTTGCAGATGGTTATTATTGCAATTTATGAATAAGAAATTCCTCTACCACACTTAAATGCGTGTGACATTGGTGTTCCTACATAGGCAGTACTTTAGTTTAAATTCCTAAATGAAAACTTTTAACAAGACCACTTTAAAAGATTATTGCAACATGTCTGGCAGTAAATTTGCAAGTCGTATTTAAAAAGAAAAAAATATACTGAGAAATATAACTATTCTTAAAAACTCACCAGCACTGAATTTATGAGGTTGGGGGTGGGGCAGAATTGGCTGCATCCTCTCCAACAGCTCACATATATAACCACTAGAGAGCAGCTTGACATCTAAATAAGCTCTTTTCTCTATGCCACAACAAAATACGCTTTGCATGAGGTAATCAAATTGCTTCCCCTGAATATATGCAAAATTCCTATTTACAAATGGTGTCATCAACAGTCTTCACCTTCCCTCAATCAGGTGGATAATTTTAGCCCCATTGTAGCTTGTCAAAAGGATTACAAAAGCTGGTAATCCACTGTTAATAATGTTTGCTGGATTTAAAACTATCCTGTATCTCTCTTTATGTAAATTAAACTCTTGAAAGCTTTTTTTCCCAATACTTGTATCAGATAAGAATTCCAAGAACTAGCTTCTCCAATCTGTCCAACAAACAGGCACTTTATTTAACTAGGTTCATACCCTGCCTCCAATTATGAAACTTTATGAAAACAAACGAGTACTTCAGGAACTTAACAAAAAGAAAACAAACAAACCCCAAAATAAACCCACAACAAAACCAACCCCACAAAACCCACTACACCTTCTTTCCGAATAAGCACAAGATAGAAATAACAAACATGATTAAATTCAATAACAGAGTCACAAAAGTCACAGCAAAGGTAACAGTATTAACTCGTATTGTTGTGTATGACCATAGGCAAGAAGATACATATTAAATATTCATCAAAAGGCTAAATTTTGTATACCTGTTTTGTGTCAGTGTTGTGTCTTGTGCTTTTAAAAAAGAACTGCCATTTTAAATCCATGAAGGCTTTGTCAAAGCAATTTCCAGTAAATGTTCCTCAAATAAGGTCTGTAATTGAACTTAAATGCTTGTTCCTCAAATGAGTTCTGTAATTACTGAAATGTTTTTCAGACTTAAAAGCATTTCAGAAGTCTGCTTTATAGATTAAGGCCCCCTGTACAGCTAATTTTTAATTACAAACAGAAACAGTGAAACCATTATTTTAAAAGAACAAAGAAATATCCTGTAAATTCCTAGATTTTCCACATTATCATATTTGCCAGCTACCATATAGAATGATACCTACATTTTTCACAGTTTGAATTTTTCTTTTTTAGTCATATCCCAGATATTATATACACATTCACTTTTACACCCATAAATAAGTCTCAGATTACTAAATAAAAGCTACTTTAAAATGCTACAAAGAATAAAAGAAACACACACCTACAAAACAGACTTCTAAGATCTGTTAAATCTTAGATGCACAGCTAAGATCTCAATAGCAGCTATTCCGTATCACTCTAGTAAGAAACAAAAATTAAGGTTTACATATAAAGCATGTTAGAAAGTATGGATAAATATAATGGAATCTAGTCAGGCAATCAATTTCATTTCAGTAAAGGTGACTACGCTTCTACAGTACCTGAATGGTCATCATTAATGTATTAAACATTGTTCCCAACATATCAAATGTAGATGATGTAAGAACAAGCTACAGACAAACTGCATTAGCAGTGCACTGAAGTTGCATGTCCCTCTGCATTCAGGGATTGATGGGATTTTTGCCCTTCTGTCATTTCATGTAAAGCTTGATATATGCATCCAGGAGAATGGAAGGTCAGAGAATGCACCTTTTGTGGGGGCTGAAACATGATAAACTTTGTGGCACCTTTGTGGGACATAGGGCCCACACACAACAGCACAATGCTGTGAAAGCCTTAAAATTTATGTTGTACTGACTCAAACTGGATCAGGAGAACAGGTGCAGCTCCTTTAAAAAACAAACAAAACCATACCTTTCTTTCACCAGAAGTTACGCAACTTAAAAGCAATCTTATCCCTTCAAATACTTGGATTTCCAAAGAAAAATTACTGTTGAAAGTAATTTTTCAAACATCTCTAATTAAGTTTCTTTAGTTATCATGGCTATTGAAGTATTTAGCATAATAATCACAAACCAATCTGTTATTTCAAAAGCTATTAAAAAAGAAAATCCATCTAGCTGGCATAATCAAAATTAATTTTGGTTGCTTTACTCACTTCCCCTCCAAGGAAACATATCAGGCTAATGACTTGCTACCCATTATTTAGTGATGGTATTTTAAACCACTTTAGCTGGACAGCATAGATTTCACTCTTCCAGACTCCACTCAAATTCTTTGATATATGATTGTTCAGCTTTATATATCAGCTCAAATTCTTGATAGCATTTACACTACATAAATAATCCTGTTCATCATCTCTAGTTATATCAAAACCTCCTGTGATATTCTGAAATGAACAAGATTTTTAAGTGTTCTCATCTCACAGCAATAAATATTCATTCAACAATCTGTCAGATACCCAGCTTCAAAAGACAACTGGCTTGGAGGCAAATACATGTTAATTATGGTTTTTGAAACCTTCAGCAACTGAAGCCGTAAACCTGTATTTCCAAATAAATTCTACCGATTTTTTTTATCCTGTTCTAAAAGAGAAGAAATAGGGAAGGAAAGGCAGAACAGAAAGATCAAGAAGTGTAAGGGAATACTCTAGTGTAATATGAATATAATGCCACAATAAAAATTACCTGACCTAGAAGACCTGGCCTTGTAATCCAGGAGGTGAATGTGACATTACTTAATGTATACTAAAGTAATTGGGCTAAACTGGCAAGTATGATGTACAAGCAGTAGGGATTTTTTTTCCTTTATGGGAAAAGTTCATTTACAGTCTACCATCTGTTTAGTTTCATTACAAACACCTTTATCCTTTTCAAGGCAGTAGCAGAAGCACCTTTGCACTGATAATTAAAAGCAGTTCAAACCACAAAGTATTCTTATTCCATACACAGGTAACAGAAAGGTAGAAAAGTTTGAAAACTATTCTTACCTTTTCTAGCTTTTTAGCCTCAATATGTCGCAGCACCTGTTCCCTCCAGTCATGAGGGACTTTGCTTTTTCCTGGAGGGTCTAACAAAGAGTGCTCTGAGTTAACCCTTGGGTTTGATCTCTTTGATGGGCTAGTCCGTGAGTAATTGAAGTCACTAACTGACATAGTTCTTTCTGGTATTTCATTCACTGATGGCCTAGCACTCTGTGGTCGGGGTACATTTGGACCATCAATGCTGTATGTCCTAGCAGAAAGAGGTCTCTGTTGCCCAGACATTAATGGTGGAGCTCTTCCCATTGAATGCAAATCTCTGTATGTTAAATAGTCCCCTTCAGGAACCTGTGGCCGCCTTGAAGGTACAATATCCCCAACATTTATAGAAGCTGTAGAAGACACACTGCTTTGCCTTTGAAGAGTGTGTCTCGCTGCTCCTGGGAGCAGTCTATCATTTGGTGGAATAGCCCACATATCTACGTGTCTCCCAGCCATCCATTGATGAGTATTATACACAGTGCTGGCTCGGACATTGTTATGATTTGAGAAATTCATATTGGCAGAATGCTTAACATAGCTAGGGGTTTCTGTACTGTCAGACCTAAGGAGACGTGAAGGAGGTAAGCTGCCTTGTTCTACTTGGGTGTTTTGTTTCTGAGGCCACAAAGTGTCTTTTGCTGTTGCACTGCTACTGTACTGAATATTATACTGGGGAGCACAGAACATTTGTGCACCACTTGCCACTGATCCTCTCACTACATTAGCACCTTCAGGATTGTGATTTGAGTCAAACTTGAACACAGTTTTTGTAGAAGATACTAAATCAGATGATGACGATGACCCAGGAAAAACCTGCAAAGGCTGATCATACAGAAGAGTAGCAGATTTACTTCGGACTATGTTTTTTCCATCTGCACTATCAGGTGCTGATTTTACCACAGAGTTTGGCTGTTGAGATCCATCCTCATTGACAGTATTGTATATTTTCATACCACCAGTGTCCATGCTGGTGATGCTATGAGATTTCATCACAGGACCACTTCTCTGTGGGGACAAATCTTCAGTGCTCCTCGAAACAGACAGCTCAGCAGAATCGCCATCAACTGTAGTGCTTCCTGTTAGTTTGTCGTTATTGAGAGATTGTACTGCTTCCTCAGGATGTCCATTTACTTTATTCATAGGATATTTATTTTCATTTTCCAAGTGCTCACTTTCTTCTTTCGTGTTGTTATTCAAAAAGCCCTTTACTGAAAGAAGTTCCTGTGTTTGCATCCTTTCTACAGGAACTGGCACTGCCTCTTCACTAACCAGTTTATTGATATTCATGTTTATTTGGTCTAATTTGTGAGACTCCTCTGTAGAGGTGCTCAAATCAACACCTTTTCCTATCAGGCCTAATCTTTCTTCAATGCTTAATTCATATTCAGACAGATTTGTAACCTTCTCTTCCACATTTATTTTTTCTTCTACAGCAATCCTCAATTCACCTCCATTTTGTAAAAGATTATTCAAATTTTCATCTTCTTGCCTGGAAAAAAGGATGGCTTTTAAAAGAAACTCGAAAAAGAACCAACATATTTCTTTAAGAACTGTTTTTGAAAAAATAATTAATAGCATGCAACACAGCCTTATTGTGCACACAAAAGAGGACAAAGACCAATACACAACCAGATTTAAGATTTGCTATCTTACCACTACAGAAATACATTATACAGAGGGCTCACTTTGGAAGTGTGTTTGTCATCTAATTTCAGAAGTTTGTTTAAAAGTAACAGGAATTATTAAAGACAGTTTGAAATTGTCAAAAAGTACAAAATAAAAATATCTTTTTTTTTTTTTTTAAATGAAATACTTACAATTTCCACGACAATTTTGGACAAATAGCTTGGTTTTATTGGAAATTTTTTTTTAATGACACCTTCTAAATAAAACTTCAAGAAGAGTACCAACCTGTAAGTCCATTCTTTATAGTTTCGAAAAGCATTTTACAGTTATGTTAGTAATTAAATTGATCTTCAAATTTATGCAAATAAAAGCACAGAGCTTTTAACATGGTGTAAAAAGCATTTTGCGTGGATAATAAATTATAAGTATGAAATGATACTACCTTATTAGTAAAACAGATAAGAACTATGCCTTGTATACTAAAATTAGCCTCTGATTTTTACTGCCCTTCGTCCTTTTTTCTTAAAAACAAACCAAAAACAAACCCACAAAAAAACCCAAATCGAAAGGTTTGGGCAGAGAAGAGATTCAGAGCAGCCCTGCGCAAAAGGACTTGGGAGTGATGGTTGATGAGAAATTTAACATGAGCTGGCTTCAGTGTGCGCTCGCAGCCCAGAAAGCCAACCGTATCCTGGCTGCGCCAAAAGAAGCGTGACCAGCAGGTCGAAGGAGGTGATCCTGCCCCTCTACTCTGCTCTCCTGAGACCTCACTTGGAGTACTGTGTACAGTTTTGGCATCCTCAACATAAAAAGGACATGCAACTGTTGGAACAAGTCCAGAGGAGGGCCATGAGGATGATCAGGGCACTGGAGCACCTCCTGTATGAAGATAGGATG
>JARCZZ010048999.1:0-30162 GCA_030323915.1 Brotogeris chrysoptera | reverse complement strand
GTCAGAGTAAACATTACTGAGCAGCAACTAAAAACATCGGTGTTATCAGTGCTGTTCCCAGGCTGAAAGTCAAAAACGCAACACTGCACCAGCTACTAAGAAGGAGAAAAATGACTACTACTGCTGGACCCAGGACAAATGTCCAATCAAAGAGACTGGTTTAATATTAGTTATACTTGATGATTTATTTTTCATATTGTTTTGAATGAGGATTTTGGCACAGTGTGCCACTTTGTCTTCTCATTATCTGCTTATAATCTATTTAAATCTTCACATACCTTTCAAAAGTGAAGGCAATAAAGCTGGGCTGTAAACTTCAAGTGAAACAGTATTCTCCATGCCCATCTGTGGAGGTTATGGCTGAGGAGAGCAGTTTTCTTGAACTTCCACATTAGAAGTCTCAATCGCAAACAGTAAGGGAGACTCCTGAGGAATTTTGTTCAATATTTTTTTATTTTTCAACATTCTGTATTTTATTTATCCTATGGATTAGGAGCCTTAGAAAGGAAACAACTTTTCTAATTACACAAATCCAATCTAGAAGCAGGAGCAGACTAAATCTAGCAGCTTCTTCTGCAATGTGTGATGAGATCTCCAGTACATACCAGGCGTTCAGAATTTCTAGAATCCAAGTAATGTCAGGTACCATGCCTGTGTGCACAGAGCCACAGTGTAAATTCAATAGATCCTATGCTTTGCACAGGATTTTCAGCAGTGATGCATGCATCATTTTTGCTGCTGCACATGTGTAATAAGTATTTTCAGCATTTATTCCTTTGCTAAGTCCAAGAAGTATACTGGAAAGGCAGAAAATGAAGATCACCATCACCAGAATCACTACAGCAGCTTTCTCCTGGCCACCTATGTTCCCCAGAATTTTGCATACCTGATTAGAATGTACTCAAGGTCAGGAGGTTTCTGCTTGGTTTTCTTTTTCCAATTAATGCAAGCAGATTTTGACACATACAGAGCTTTATAATGCTACTGGGTCACTTTCTAAGCCTCTGTTGTTACTGTGAATGCTGAGAACTTTTTTTAAAACAAACAAACAAACAAACAAACAAAAAACCCTGAAGAAAACCAAAAGACAATCTACAATATTTATTAAACTATGTAAATATCTCCTTACTTTTTTAAGGAACAGCAGCTAAGTGATGTAATGTGTTTTTTCTGCTATGAAAATAAAAATAGTAAAAAAAACATCTTTTCTTTAAGTGTAGAAAATCAGTGTTGTGTAGTATATGTTCATCTCCTGAGTGCCTTCATCACTTATAAGCAAGCATAGGACAGCAATGATGAAGGGAGGCAGCTGTCAGTCTCTTGTATTTGCCAGTGCATAATTGCAAAAGACAAAAACATTCCCTGTACAAAGCCCTAATTACAAGGCCTTCTTTCAGATTAGTCGAAAGAGTCATAGTTTTGGAAGAAAAAAACATTCTATTTTGCTAGAGAAATTGCATTTAATTTCATTGAGTACTTCACCTGTTTGCAGAGTTGATCTACCCACATTATTTTTTACAGCAGTGATCTGGTTCAGTAGCACCTGTAAAGATCATAAAATCATAGAATGGTTTGAATTGGAAGGGACCTTAATGAACATCTGATTCCAACTCCCCTGTCACAGGCAGGGACACCTTCCACAAGACCAGGCTGCTCCAAGCTCCATCCAACCTGGCTTTGTTTTTTCTCCTCCTTTCAGCCAACAGTTTGTCAGCATCACTTTTTGTGTTTGAAAAGTGACCCCCTAGTTCTTTCTTATTCAATCCAACTTCATTTGTCTTCTCAAGAAAAGAGAATTATGCTATCACTTCTTCCATCATAGTTGCCTGTTGTAGTGAAAACAGAAAGAATAACACCTTTCATTTTCTGTCTTTTACGCAGAGAGATGTGGTCTTTTTTGTCAGCTCTCAACCCCACTGAGGTGATGCCACATAAGAATAAAAGTAATAAATCTTGTGTCTCATTCACCAAAGAAAAAAACGTTGAGATGGTTTAGTAAGTACGTTGACATTTATTTTCAATAAAGTGTTAATTCCTCCTTTTCTAATACGGTGAATAAGCAAAATTTTTGAAACCTGAACCAATGTTGGTAAATATCTAAGAACTAAAGTATAGTACAGAAAATTTGTCACCTACTTTTTTTTTAAGAAGTATAGTTGCCAATGATTTGAAGGGTCTGTTAAGTCATTTAATACTGAAAGAAATCAGCACCAATTAACGTACTCTTCTGACAAAAGAAAACATTATCTCCTTCCTTCTTAATTTCTTGTACAAGGACTTAATATATAATTTCTGTAACTTTGCTTAGCAATCTAAACCCCACATAATTTAAAAGGGCATAGTTATACAAGTGTTTTTCATAAGAAATAGTTGATACTTTAGATTTAAATGAAATTGGTTTAAGCAGCTAGTTGTCAAACACAGCCTTCTCTTTTGCTTTTCAGATTCATAGTATATAAAAAGAGGAAAGAAATTAATAGCCTATTATGTATGTTTTGGCTTCCTTATAAACTGTCATTCTACATAGTCTCATATACACATAAGATCTCTTCCTGTGCTGTAATGTCATCATAAAAGAGCATTTTGATAAGTTTAAATCTCATTTGTTCCCGTCTGAAGGCTTTCTGTACTGTCAGCACAATATAGTTGGAATTCAAATCCAGAATATTTATAGCAGTATGGGTAAGAGTGGGTTACAATAAAACTTTAAAAGAAAATACCACAAAAAGCTGGGTTTTTTTTTTTGTTTTGTTTTTTTTTTAATTAAAATGTTTGTCATATTTTGGACCTTTTGAGAGATTGCTAGTTTGCGGTATTCTTCCAGACTTGTTTATGGCTCTAGTATTTGCCATTCCTAATAACATTTATAACTGAATGGAAAAATGTTCTGAGTTGCAATTATTTATCATTTCAAAACTCAAACCAATCTGTCACTGCTAGTTGAATGGAAAACTACTGTACTTGTGAACCGTACAGAAGAATCCTGTCCTTATTTGTAGGATAACAACTGAGAACACTCTTACACCTGGGAAGTCAAGGTGAAACACAAAACACTTTCTCTGTTGCTCCTTCCCCATAAACTTGTGAGCAGAGATAATTTTTAGATGACAGGGCACTGTAAAAATTTAGATTGTTGTTAAATGAAGATTATATTTTTTGCTCCTAGCTTCTTTCATAACAAAGATGACATTATCTTGTCCTCTGTCACCTTGTTAAAAGTGAATAGTAAGAAATACAGTATCGTCTTATCTTTTAGATTGACACACTGACAAAAGAAAAATAGCAGAAAAAGGAGAAAATTAAGTAGCATTGCAATAACGCTTGAGTCAAGAAAGCACCCTTCTGTTTCTTTGCAAGTAACTCTACTAATAATTGTGATTCATTATTACAGGTAAATTTAACTTTTTCTTTGCTATTGTCTTCCTGAATTGTTTAGATGAAAAGCACTAGGAAAACTGTATAAACTTTTAACTATGTGAATGCATGTAGTACAAACTTTATGACTGTGAAATCAAATAAATCAATACTTAGGAAGCTCAGAACAAAAGACTGAAGTCATTTATGGTGACTTGCATTAAGCAATTTGCTATGTGCTTAGCATTGTGTATATAAGCTAATCATGGAAGATTAACCTTTAAAAATTTATATTGCAAAGTATGCTGATCCCTTTGTTCATTCTTAATGCTTTTAGCTCTGTAAACAGTATTTGACATTTACCAATAGTAATGTCATGGACAAATGTTCCCCCATCCTGCAAATAATAAAGGTTTGAATTGCTTTTTCTTCCTTTTTTTCAGGAAGGAGTTGAAGATTGACAGTCGTGCTGGCTTTTTTTTTTTTTTTTTTTTTTTACGGTTAATTAAATTATGACATGACTGTAGAGATCATTAGAAATTAAATTGTTAATACTGAAAAATATTAGGCAAGCATTCAGATTTTTGCAGTGGCCACTGTTTCCTCATTTTATTTGAACAAAGGGAAAATACTTTAAATAATGAGTATGAGAAAAAGTAGTTCTAGGGCATGTTCTGATCCTAAATCACAGGGGTACTGAATTATGTGCATTGGTATGAACCTCCAAGCAGCCTTAATGCTTTTACTGTGATGCCATATATGTTTATACCTACTTCTGATCTTTGCCTTCAGGTAGTGCTGTAATAAAAATATTCAATATTGCAAATGACAAAGAAATAACAATAATTCATAATAGAGTCAGTGTTTATCATTCCAATTTTCTAGTACCCTTTTTTTAACAGGAGTTCTGAGGAACAGTCAATTTTAAATCACTATGCCAAGCCTTTTTTTAATCTATGGCCTGAGCACCCCTCCTGCTCCATAAATTTCTTTGAAGAAAATAAAAAGGCAATTAAGAAAGGAAAGTTCAAACATGTTATACAGCAACTTTCATGCATGATGTTACAGAGATTAAAACAATATTGGTAACCTTTGAAAGGAGAATTTATGGGACAGGCTCTATAGCATTGCTAATCCTTGACAGTAGTCCAAAAGTGTTACAGATATTTATTTCATATAATACAAAAGCTTTCATTGACATTTGATGGAATTGGAATCTGTTTCTTTTAGCATCAGAAGACATAATACCTCAAAGTGTGTGAATTTTATTTAGATGGCATATAACTTGAAATGCAGAAGTGTTTCATACTCACCCATGTTTACTCTTTTATTAACATCAAAAACTATTGTAACCATCTGAAGAAAGTCATATATGCAATGATGCTTTGGGGACACCAAGTGAGAAGTATGAGTCATGTAAATTACCACCTCAAACTAGACTTTTTTTGCAGTAAGATTAAGGACATTGGGTTTTGAGTGGTATGTCGCCCTTTCAGATACCTAACTCAGAAGAGCTTTCAAGGATATAATTAAGCCTTTTTTTTTTTTTTTTTTTTTTTTCTCAGTTACTGTTAAATCCAAAGTAGAAGTGGGCCAGGGCAGAAAATTGGAGTATTTTGACTCATATGCCAAATATTATTCATAACTAAATTCTTAGGATAAAGAAGACTACTGCAGCTTAACTTGCCATTTTGAGAATTTCTTGGAGCTTCAGGCAGATTCCTGATTTGAAAAACATCTGTTAAGATGCAACATAGAATTTAGAAATTTAATAACTGCTTCTGTAAGGAGGTATTGCTGCTGCATCCACACAGATTGGCAGAAACTGTAAAACTAGGCTTCAGGTCTGCAACCAGAAGGGCTGGACCAGCCTCATCTGAAGAATTTAGGTTGACTGTTATGTGGAGGGGGACGGATTAATCCCCTTAGCATCTCATGCAAGATTTAAAGGCTTTTATAAAGTCCAAAAGATTTCTTCCATCCATTTTCTGCTGACTGTGGAAGACCAATGGCAGATAGAAGTATGTCACTTGCCTTGCTAATGTCTTTTGAGTTGTTGTATCACACTAATCAGAGTGGTCTAAAATTACATTTTTAATTTCAGCTGGTTCTTTAATCTTACTTCCTACTACATGGCAATTTATAGCTAAGCAGCTAAAAGCATAAAACAAAACACAGTATCAGTTTAAGATAGTAAACAGAGGCTAACTTTAACAATGTGAGATTAAACTGCTTCTGAAAAATGCTGTATGTCACTGCAGGTTGTCTATAAACTATGTGTATACATGGAATATTCATACAAGGTATATGTATACAGTAAACATATGAAACACATGTGATGTTTAGCATTTGGTCTGGTTAAGACCAATGGAAACTGAGGTTTCCAAACCCAGCACAGAATATTTTCATAGCATCCAGTCATAGGTATCTGTTTCACAGAGAAAATGCAGCCTTCCTTCCAGAGCTCTGACAGTTTGGTTCCATATGTCTGTTCAGAAAATGAGGCTTCAAAAAGCTCTGACTCCTTTTTCATTTACTTCCTCTTGAATCCACAATGCTGGTTTTGATCCAGAACAGCTTAATAGGGCTTTTTCTATTTTCTTTGTCAGTAGTCTGATGCACTGTTATTACTATGAAGCAAAACATTCCAATGCACGATGTTTCTAGTAGGTTGTTAATTTTATATTGAAACAGAATAAGTTTTTCCCTATTTCTCCTGACAGTTATTCCTGATTTTGTATTAGACTAAACTTCTACTATCTTTATTGCTGCTTAAACTTTTCTGAAACCAAAGAAAGACTATTTCCAATCAAGCTTATAGTACATAATAAATGGGAAATAAGATTTGCATAAATGTGTCATCCTCTTCCAAAGCATTAATGTATTACCCTTTGATTCATTGACACTATTTGTTCTTTCTCCTTTGAAATTAATGGGGGAAGACTTTAGACTTACAGGCATTTTGAAATAAAATGTTGGCCTGTAGGCCATGGGCTGGTGACATATCAAACATATTTCCTTCCTCATTACTTACAAAATGAGGAGAAATCACACAGCTGACCACACTGCAGCTACTTAATGCTTCTGTAAATAGATCATAATAAGCATGTGGTATACATGATTGTCTGAACTGATAAATGAAAGGGTGTGGATTGTTCAGCATCAGTGGAAGGAGGAGAACATGAAAAAAATCTTCCTGATTGCAGCTGCAAATGGTAGCAATTTTTCTTTTCTACGTTAATGAATATAATTCATGTAATGCATAATACTTCATTCAATAGCAGAATTCTCACATCCAGTTCACAGACAGAAAGTATTTTAATTAAGAATATCAATGAGTAATGACAATCCACTTCCTGAAAAAGCAAAGAAAGATGCTTCTTTGGCCATGTAGAAGGAGCTGTGATGTAAATATAGTTCATCAGTGTAATAAATTCACTTTCTTAGAACTCTTTATCAAAAGAATATCCTTTAAGCCATGTTCTTATTTATTTGTCTGTTTTCCCCTAGTAACCTTCTTTACATGCAGTATTTGACAGCAAACCTGCATTTTACAGTCTCTAGTGATCAAATCACTTCATATTCCATAAACATCACAAATTAAAAGAGCTTTCATCTTTTAAATTCCAACACAACATACACAAAATTAAAATAATTCATTGTCTAGAGACCATAACAAATTTTAATGTGCATTTACAGAGTAAACAGAGGGCTGAAAGGGGCCAAATCAGTGAAAGTGAAGGTATGTCTTACAAAATCCACACAGTACTGAAATACAAACTAAAGTGATGTTTTGGAGAAAAAGGAAATAAAGATGCCTATTGGTGGCATGACATACAGATATTATTAAAAACTGGCTTGCATGAGGAGCAAAGTATGTCTACTCTGAAGTTATATCACACAGACTGTAAGCAATTTACAGAATTTAAGTTAGTTTTGCATATACAGGAGTTGCAAAATTAGAGAAAACACACTGAAATATAGAACACACACCAAAAAAAAATGTATATATATATATATAAACCTCCACGCAATCATCAGGGATTGGCCTAAGTCAATAATTGCCATCAGTGAACAAGAAACAAACAAACAAACAAACAAAAGACAAGAAAAAAAATCACGGTAAAAATAATAACATAATTGGGAAAAAAAAAATTAATCTAAAGAAAAATAGCCTAATTTCTTTTCCAGAAACAACGTCCTCTAGTCTGCTAGGCTGCTTTGTAGATTTTATTTTTTTTTCTCCTCCTTATTCTTCATGAAAACAACAAGAAGAAAAAAAAAAGGCTTTTGATAAAGTTTGTGGGGTGTTTTATTGGTGTCGATGTTTAAATCACAATGTTTTGTTTCATTGTTTAGCCTCTAATTGCTTCCAGACTGGAACGGTTCTTTCAATGTAGGAAACCAGATGTCATCCATAGTTAATTTTGTAATACTGACAACTCGCAGGCCAACCCCTAAGAAGTCAAGGATGAGGCTTCTCCTTGCCGAAAGAAAAGGAAACTAAGTCTTGCTGTTACAAAATGCTTGATTACATCACACCAGTTCTCTTCAAATGAAAGATCAGTGATACGCCAAAGAAAATAAGATACATCAAGAAAACGTGGTATCCTCTTCTTTTTATAATATTTATTTATTTATTTATTTTATTTATTTAGTAATTTTGTTTGTACTTCCTGAAGAAGGTGCTCCTTGTGTAGAGATTTAGAGTACATTGGGTGCAGAGTGGTGGTTGGAGGTTAGGGTCAACTTTGCTGTCCGCTCCATGGATTTTACAGGCGATTTGCTCTTTGCTTTAAGAAGAGAAAGTGATATTGGAAAAAGTCAGCACTTTTAGATTAAAGCAAAGCACCCTTCACAAAGCCACAAACAAGAAGCAGGACAGAAAGTCCATGGCTTGTAGCTATCCTCGCACCTGCGGAAGAAGTTATAAGATATTCGCTCATCTTGCAGATTTCCAATGCTCCTTATAAGGCTGTTTTAAACACATACATTTATATATTTAATTAGCTCGCCAGGTTGGCTCTGGTGCCCATGAATGTCTTGGCATGCACTGCAAATAACAACACATACAAAGTATTTCAGTCCCAGGGAGGTTTTTCTTTTGTTTGTTTTGTTTTGCTTTTGTTTCTTATCTGTCTTTTAAGACATTATCCAGAAAAACCATATATACCAAGAGGAACAAACCCAAATACCTTCCACCTCAGAGTGTTCTTTACAAAATCATTTCCAGCATCACATCAGCTGCTAACAAAAATGTCATCTACTGGCTAGAGTGTTTTCATGTAAAACAGAGGAGAGGCAAATGGCTGTGTTATTTACCAGAGGGAAACAGATTGCTAAAAAGTTTGGAGTATTGTTGAGAAATTATGTTTTCATAGATATATTCTTTTTAAAAAGCTATGAAAACAACAGTACATATCATTGTTTCTAAACCCATGACTTTATATTTTAAGTATGTTGTCAAAATAAAAATATTCAGAACTAGACTAATTAAACTCAGATGTTTGCATACCAAGGATATAGCTATTTACATGTCTTACATAACAAGTCTCAGTGCTTGATAACTCCCTATATCATAGAGAATTACAGTCAGAATTTATACTTACTACTTGAGCTGAAAACCATAAATCTAATTTGGTTACAGTATGAATAAAATTTTGAATTATAACAAGTTACTGTATGGTTAATAGATTTTGTAGCTGTGTTGTATGCTTGAAAAGAATGAATGTTATTGATTGGTACAGGCATGATTTCTATAACAAAGTAATAATGGTGTTATAAGCAGTCCATAACGCTGGACTTCTAACAACTGGTTATTTTTTAAAAAATCTATTAAACATGTATAAGCTGTTTTTGTAAAGAATTTTATATGAAACTGAATGAAGGATTCCATTGCAACCCCAATAAGCACATTTATCTTCTCATCAAGAATATACGCAATGAAAACGAAAAGAACTCAATGCAAATGATCATTTTTTAAGTTTTCAGATGTTTTGTACAACATTGTACATTTCCCTGTATCCACTAACAATGTTTGTATGTGTAGCAAGAAGTATTTCTGCTCCTGTCCTTAGTAATTTTTCCCTTTAAAAATGGGGATTAAACTAAATCCCAGGTCTCTGAACACTGCTTCATTTTGCAAATACATGGTTTGAGACATTGCATACATAGTAGTTGCCATAAAAGACTCTTAGTCTTCTGTAACATACACAAGAGCTTCTAAGCAACTGTGATTTCAATTATCCATGTGTGAACAGAATTTCTAAATGAATATTAACATTTAAATTGAAATATGCCTCAAAGACATTGCTAAGATTTTCAAATAAGTCCAAGGGATCTGTGAACTTAGATCCTACTGAAAGTAGGCAGGAGTGAGAAGCCTACTTTTCTCTTGCTCACCTGACAATGCTACCCTACCTGTCCTACACTGCAGTAGTTTGCTGGGTTTCTCAAAACACTCGTTCTGCATTAGGCCATAAGCAAATTTGTTGTAACTTCTTGCTGTGGGCTTTTCTCATACAGACAGTGTTTATAATTTGCCCCAAAGGTTGAGTTCAATTTTTGTATTTGGTTTTACTGCAGCATAGCTTTTTTTCTCTGTTTTACGCAAGATGCAACATTTGTCATTTGTCACATTTTTAAAAAAGCTTTTCTTTCTCTAAGTTAGCAGAACTTACTTAGAAACCTTGTTAGTGTTAGATAATTTAATGATGTATTGAATTATTTTCACTTGGTTTATTCCATTTAAATATTTTTTTCTTATTGAACTAGAGAAATACACTGCTCAAGACAATTCCAAAGAGGTCTTTGGGGACCCATTTCCTCTGCACAAAATATGTACAAAGCAAATAAGGATAAACACTCAGTAGAGCCTCATGGATATTTTTATAAGAGCTTTTTTAACTGTTATTGGCATTATAATTTGAGATTTTGAGAGCTGTAATGTGTGGAAGAGAAACAGTATGATACAAAATAGGTTTGACAAACTATTTTGCAGTGGGAAAAGCAGCACCATAATATTTGCAGGCAAAGCATTATTTGATATTTATTTTGGTTTGTCTTTTTTTTTTTTCAGTATGTCAATCTGTAGATTTCCAAATTAGGAGTCATATATTGCATAAACCTGAAGCATTTTTATTTATAATGTCCAGGTCCAGGTTTATAATGTCCAGGTATAAATCATGACTTTCCTCCAATTCAAGGCACATGTTAACAATTGCATATTCTACAGCGTCATATACGATGAAATGCACTCTCATCTTTTCAGTGATTCCTTATGAAATACAGTTGAAGTTTAAATATATTTGGGTTTCTTTTTTTTCTGGAGATATGTGAAAGAATTTTATTTTTTCTTTCATTAACCCAAGGATTTCTTCAGATTTTGTAGGGGCAAAAGCTGCAAATGATGAAAAATAGCATAGCAAAGCAAAAAACAGCCCTTTTAGGGTTTTTTCCCACTTTTTCTATTCTGCCATGTCTACTCATACTCTATTATTTTGGTTTTCATCTTGATAAACGACCAGAAATAGGTAGAATTTTCCATTTTGACTATGAACCAAAAAGTTATAGGGTGTTTAAATGAAATATTTAGTTTCACTATTGTTAGACTCAAGTGTGAAGCAAAGTACAGATCAGAATCCAAATGTCTCAAAACCACAGAGTATCCACATTCAGACATTTCATGTATATGTGGTTTTGGTGTACATTTCTGTCCGGAACTTAAACAGTATAACTTTTCCAGTGAGCACAGTAATATAAGTAAAAATCTGCTGATCTGGCTGTGGATTTGCTAAATCTATTATTCATTTCCCCACGATCTCTAACTTTATCTTTTAATTAACATAATGAGAGCTAAAAGAAATTTTACTGCAGGTCAGTAACACTGGATTAAACTATGTTACCCTCAAAGACAGTAACCTGGATGAACAGCAGTAATATGTATGCATATATGACTTCTATATATGGGTCAGGGATTTTCATATTTTGACCTGTCAGCACTGGCATCCAGTTAAATGCTTCCTGTGAGATACAAATGCCCATGTTTTGTCTTTTGTTTCCTGCCACTGACATATGTCCAAAAGAGCAAATGTTCGTTAAATACTCAACCTTCTCCTGTAAACAAAATCTGTGTTGTCAAACATGATCACAAGATAAGTTTTGTGCAGCAGCATGAAAGGGTAGTTAATGGTATTAATCTCTTTGAAAATGTGATTTATTCAAATACATTATTTACTTAAATGTTAGGAAAACATAAATAAAATAATAGTGATAAATAAATGTGATCTCAGTGTTTAAGATGATCATAGAATCATAGAATGTTTTGGATTGAAAGAGACCTTAAAGATCATCTTGTTCCAACCCCCATGACATGCGCAGGGACACCTTCCACTAGACCAGGTTGCTCAAAGCCCCATCCAGCCTGGCCTTGAGCACTGCCAGGGATGGGCAGCCACAGCTTCTCTGGGCAACCTGTGCCAGTGCCTCACCACCCTCATAGTGAAGATTTTTTTCCTAATATGTAAACTAAATCTCCTCTCTTTCAGTCTAAGTTCATTTCTCCTTGTGCTGTCACTACACATGCTTGTCGAAAGTCCCTCTCCAGATTTCTTTTAGGCCCTGTTTTAGATATTGGAAGACTGTCATCTACTAAAATAATCTGTCTCACAGAGGTGGAACCGGATTTCATGGCTCATAGTGTCTGCATCAAATAGCTAAACATCAATTTTGTTCTGTTAATGAGATTAATTTTAGAGCATCTGAGTACAAAATAAAGCACGAAGTTATAAATTATTAGCAAAACTTAACTGATAAGCTATTCTCTGCATGCTTCTAAGCCTCAATACTTCTCTGAAAACTGCATTAATTCTTACAGTTACGCTTACAATGAGTAGCGTATATTCATATAAATAACATAACAAACCCGTCAATTCAACAACACTGCTTTAATATTTTAATAAACATTTAAGTTTAGTGAGGGTGTCCATGAGTCTCCTTTAATTGGTAAGCCACTGATCACAAGGGAAGACTAATGCCTGGTAAAGTCCTGGGTTTATGCTGACCAGTATAGCAGAAATACAGCCAGTCACACAAAAGTCTATCCAGTATTCTATGTATGTATCATACGTTGTCAAAATATCCTTGCATATATATGAGGAATATATATTCCGCTTCTGCTGAATATGAGATGATTTTGCTGCAAAACTGGTTTCTAAAATCACAGGGGTGTTGAAACCTTGGAAATTTTATTTTTCAGGAATTTATGCTGATATTTTCCATCTTTAATACCTGGTTTGCTATTTTGCAACACATTTGAACAGATTTGCTTTTAGTGTTAGATTTGAACCAGCCTCCTTGTCAGCCACATCAGAAATCACATGAAATCATAATTTTGTATTATTTCCATGTAAAGTAAGTAAAAATTAATGAAATACCTGCCTTAATTTTACTGGGATATTAATGAAGCATAAGATTTGTTGGAAGACATTTGCAGTTTTACATCCATAAAAACAGATGAAACCAAGTATGGTTGATTTTATTTAAAGGTTGATTTGAATATGTCTTTCACAGGTCTTTCTTAAATAAATAGATTCTTCCTCTCTGGCCTACCAAGTGCTATCATTTTTATTCCTCTAAATGAAGAAATCAGTGTTTCCTATAGTTCTCCTATACTGCTGGAATATATACACACACTCAGGAAGAAAATTTCCCTTCCACAAAGATAAGATCCCCTTTTCGCTCCTCAGGGAAATTACTTGTGTAATTTAAGGTTCTATCACTTGTGTTTGATTTTGGGGAACTGAATGACAAAAGATGAACAGTAAGTAGCATACTCAAGCCTCCTAAGGTAAGCAGTTTTGCTCAGACTTACAGTTTTTTTCATTGGCTGTATGGTAGTCAGCCTAAAATAGAAATAGTATGAATTGTCCTTGGCAAACATACCACACAGGGCAACGAAATTCATCTTACACACCAAAAGAAAAGTTCTGGTTTTCGTGGGGGCTTTTTTGTTGTGTTTTTTTTTTTTTTCTTGTTCTCTTTCTTTCTTTCTTTCTTTCTTTCTTTCTTTCTTTCTTTTGGTTGTTGTTATTGTTTTGGTTTGGTTTTTGTTTCTGGGTGGGTTTTTTTTTGGTTTTTTTGGGGGGGTTGGTTGGGTTTTGTGTGGGTTTTTTTTTGTGTGCGTGTGTTTTTTTCTTTTTTTGTGTTTTTTTTTTCTGTTTTGGGTGGGTTTTTTTTTGTTTGTTTGTTTGGTTTTGTTTTGTTTTGTTTTGTTTTTGTTTTTGTCTTGTTTTGGATATTATTTTTTTTTTTTAAGTTTTGGAAGAAAACTACTGCTTCCACATTGATGGAAATTTAGAATAAGCTGTGTATTGAATTTCCCTGAAGTCTACTTATACTTTGCATCCAGCATGCAGCTCTGGTCATGCTGTGTGTTACTATTTTCCCAGTGATGTCCAGAGGAACAGAGGTGGAAGAGGGATGGGATCCCAGATGGATAGTTATTCCCTAGCTTTCACTAGGTAAGGTGCCAGTTGAACTGAGGTGTTAAATCCTGTCATGGTGCAAAAGAAAGTGGCAACTTTCCAAACCTGAGTAGAGGAGAGAATTCTGCCAGAGATTTGAGCTACTGAGTTCAGAGTTCCTGAAGTTCTTTCTGGGCTAACCGAAGTCACAGCCTTTAATTGGCTGCATTCTACACCTAAAGCCACTTTCTAACACAAACTTGATATAGAAATATTTGGGAAAGGAAAAACCTGAGGAGAGTAGGTTTACTACATGCAGGTAGCATGTAGTAAAATGATACTTGGATTCAGGCAGTGATGCAAGACAAGACATAATAAATCTATACAGGGATAATAGGGTATAAAAGGAGAAAGAAGAGTGATTCTGCAATTTTGCAATGTCAAGATGGGCAAAAGTAGAAGTATGGGTACACTGATGTGAACAAACGTGATTTTACATTCAGGCCACTTTCTATATCATCGCTTACATCAACACATACTTAGGGAAACATTTAAATCTTTTTCTTCCTCTGCAGCATATCTGAGAGTCATGGGTTTCTTGTCCATCTCTTAATTCATTAACCGCTTGAGTAGAACCAGACTTCTTAATTGGGACATCATGCACTATAAAGGAACTAAAATGATCTCTACTGTCATTCTCAAAGATGAAAATTAAATCATCAAAATGATTGGACCCTGTCATCATTTAACCTTGAACAGGCAGGTATGGTAAATGGGAAGTGCATCAACATTTACAGATTTTCATACTGTTCTGATTAAAATAGTCAAAAATCACTGCATAGTTTGAATACACTTTTTCAGGAAGATGAATTTTATAGTGTAGTTGTCTTACTACACCTCTATGGCAATTTTTGTACTCTTCTATGATGTCATTTTCCTGTAACTCACAATTTCCACTGTCATCAGTGCATTTACTTCTACTTTTATCTGTAGCTTTGTTTAAATTGTGTTAGTAAGTGGTTCAGGGCTATAGTAATATTTTGCATACTAGCTTTATTAGGAAATCTTGTTACAGTTTTGCCTTGTCTTCATGAGTGTTACTCATTTTCTGAGCAGTGGTTCTAAGTTTTGTTCAAATATTTATGCTTCTTGGAAACTTATTTGGGCTGTTTTGGACTGAGAGTGAGTCTAGCTATCTAGACAGACTATCACCCTAAAAAAATCAGCTTCTGAAATTCTAATGTACCCAGCATTTTCACAGGATGCTCTCATAAACAAGTTTAGAGTGGTAAAGTAGCAGTAAGTTAGATACCTATTCGGTGAAATTAAGTATAGTTGAATTGTCTCTGCAGGTGATATGTATGAGCATTTCAGAGTTAAAATGATTTTTGAACCTAAGGCACAGAGTTCAGCTTTAGATATACCCAGAAGCATATTCCTTCCCCTAGTAGCTTAAAACTTCTATTTTTTGCTCAGCTACCTCAAATTTCTAGTGTTCAGCCAAAGATATAGTGAGTTCGTGATGTCTCTGTATTGTTTAGTGGCTGTACAACTATGACTACTTCCATAACTATACATTCATTATACTGTGGAAGATTTTTTGTCTTAATACTCAAACTTCCCTGACAGACTTGCTTTTCTTAGGAGAATGACATTCTGACTACCTGGGTCTCCAGTTACAAATGTTCAGGCATCAGACATTTGTAGCAAATATCCTAATTCTCCTCCTCCCTTTAGCTGATGTTTGAGCCTGCAAAGTTTTGAAGGTTTTTTTGTTTGTTTATTTGTGTGAGGTTGGTTGGTTGGTTGGGTTTTTTACACTGAGAATCTCTTTATGTGTATAAGTAATGCATTGACTTCAGCTGATTCTATTTCAGTGAGAGAGTACTTTTTGGGAAAAGGGCTGCTAAGAGAGATGTTTGCAAATAGTCTATGAAACACCAGCGTTAGCTTTTTAAATAAAAATAGTGTGAGAAGCAGGCCAATATCCAGTGTTCGTTGAAACAGCAAAGATCTGAGAGGGGTGTAGGCAAGCTCAAGCAAATGCAGGCCCTAAATTGGTTAATTGGTATTGAGAACCAGTAGCAGTGTGCTTTATGACTGGTCTTACCAGCATTGGGCACATTTCTCTCTCACCCTATTCCTACAAACTACAGATAATATGTCTTAGATTTTTTTTAATGTGTGGCATGAAAATATAGAAACCGGTGCATTTCTATTTATCTGTGTGAAATGGCTGATTCCAAAGCAAATGCAGTTTTTCGTGACTGTCCTGTGATAATCCATCCTCATGTATTTACTTGCATAAAGTTGTACCCATCTGAATTAAAGTAGAAACTTAGGCTGTTAACAAAAATTCTTGAACTGACTCTTTTGTAGTAACTTGCTTCTGCTGTTGGAGCTAAGTATGGCTCCAGTGCAAATTGCTCAGCATTCTTGTAATATGTATAAATGTGTTCATATTTGATATATGCCAAATTGTAATTAAATTTAACAGAGCCATTCCTGAAATATGCCATAAAGTTGCAATAAGAGTTTTATTTGAAGAAAAATAGAACTGAACTTGTCTTTTTCCTTCTGTGCTTTTGGCATCCTGTTCATCCTTTCATCTATCACAAAAAAATCTTAACTGGAACGATACTTTATATTACTCTCTTTATTATTTATTATCATCTTCAACAGCACTGTCATACCAATAAAAATATATATAGACAGGGGTATTATAATATAAAATGAAAGAAAATTATAATTATTTGTAAATATTTCAGCATGAGATATTCAATTCCCTTCTCTCTTTTCACATCTTACACTGCTTAGGCTTATGTTTGACATATGGTCATCCTGATCTCCTATTTTTATCATTTATATAAAATGTATTTTCATGAAACTCAGCTAAGCCCCCATTTATCTGTACCCATTTGACTGGATAAGTATGTTTTCGTCTGTCTGATTCCTAGATGGTAAGTGTTTTGAGTCAGGGACCATTCTTCTGATCCTTTGTTTGCCCAGTGGATAATGCAGTTGTTATAGAGATTAGAACAATGCCTCTGACTAACAGAACATACCTCTGTCTAAGAGCTATGAATCATGAGCTCTTAATGCTCGAGCTAGATCAGTTTGAAATGATAGTGCTTCCATCTCTTTACCGCCTCCTCTTATGAAAATTAACTCCCCAATAGTAGGAGTGATGTCAGCAAACTCCATGCCATTTTCTTCATCAATATAACAATCCAATGGTTTAGTTTATCAGCTGTCATAGAGGCTTATTTTATAGAGTCTTATGTCATAGAGGCTTAATTTAATGCTCAACCAGGAACCCATTTCCTTCTGCCATCCAGATTTGGGGCAATAACTTCTGACTGGGGCAAGACAGGGACTTTGGGTGGGCAGCATTTTAAACTATTAGAGATAAAGCAGATTTCACAAGTCATAGACTTCATCCTTGCTACACACAAAAAATATAAATATATAATGTTATCATCCCTACAGCCACAGTGTACTAGTTTTAAAATGGTGGATTGTGAGAAGGAAGCTTTAAGTATTTGTGCCAAATCCTGTATTAATTCTATCTCTTTCACTTCCTACATGGTTCAATTTTTCTACTTTGATTTCAGATCTTTTTACCTTTCTCATCATACTCCTGAGATGTGTGAGCGATCATCATCATGGAATGTCATTAATTGTTGTTCAAAGGCTATTCAAGTATAAGATGATCACTGATCAGTACATATTGTATGCATGTGAATAATTCAAGAGTACTAAATAGGTAATCGACCTGTTATTTTGGCAGAGTTTCAGACAAGCACAATGCGATGTAGCCATATTCTGAAACAGTATTATTCTACTAAAGGGCTTTGAACTGTCTGAATATTTAGCTCTCTGTAAGATATGCTGCTAGTTCTTGGCTTCATAACAGATTTATTATTGCTCCCTGACAAAATATCTTTCCCTTTTAACTCTTTTTTCACTTGCACAGAATAAACTGGAGATGGACACACCATCTTCTGTAATCATGTAGAAGTCACTATTATAGTTACAGCCCTACGGCTGTGGTTTGCTGGCCAAAAGCCTCTGTCAGTGTCACAGGCAACAGCAGTATCTGAGGGAATAGCAACAGCAGAAATAGGACTGGCAGCAGAAGCAGCATCCAGATTTGCTATCTGTATTTTTATTGCTGTTGATGAACACATAAATCATATGCATGATGCACTAGAATACTGGCTGTGGCAGCTAACTTTCACATTTTTATTGTCCTCAGCACATTAGACATCTTTGTTCCAAGACAGCATCGTTTGTTAGTAGGTGGGGGGATGAATTTCACTGAGTTGGATAGGACTGGATCATCCCCACACAGGCAGGATAGCAAGCTGCACTGACAAAAAGTATGATGCAACTTCCTTACAATTAGGTACAATGAAGGGCTGGGGGCAGTCTTTTCTTCACAAGGCAACCAGAAAGATCATCTGCTGCTCTATAAGCGACACCTGGCTTTATCATCAGCAAAGCAGGATTAATTGATTATTACTGTGGCTGTAAAGAAGGTAATGTGTCTAGAATATTTTTGAAGCTCATGAATTATTTAATCAAATGGAAAATCCCTGTCAAGAGAATAAGAAAATATGAGGAGTGTTGAGCCTTCTAGCTAGTCCAGCCTAAGATTTCAAAGATAAAGGCTAGAAAGAAGTTGATCAAAGTTAAAGGAAAAGTACACAAAAACCCTGAAGCAACAAAATCCACAACCAAGAATGCCCCTGAATCTGAATGAGCTGAAAAGAGAAGTTTTCAGGTATTTTCCTTGCCTTCATTCTGCTCCCAGACAGCTTCACTGTCTTAAACTTCTTCAAGGAGTACAAGCTGGGCAAAGCTTAGATTCTTCTTTTCATTCACTTTCACTGTCTGAGCAGAGGAGAATTAATCTTCATCCTTATGCTTGAGCCAAATTTTTTTGCTATTGTAAATGAATGCCATTCTTTTGGCTTCAGCAGAGCTGTATCCAGTCCAGCCAGCAGAAAATTCTACTCACTGAGTGATGCAAAAGATTTTCATAATGAAGTAAGGAACCATAGACAGGAAACTTCCTGCTTCACATCTGAGAAACAGGTGAAAATGTCCTCTGGTTTGCTCTATATGTGTCAATTAACAAATGGGTTGTGTTTTGAAACAAGGAAATCCCATCAGTTATTTCAAAAGCAGGACCTGTCATGTATGCTACAATCTCTGATTACCCAGCACAAGCTACCTGACGGTGTAGCAGTGAAAAACAATTTGAGTGAGCTGACAAACAACTCATAAACATCTTTTTTTTACTCTCCCAAACTTCTTTCTTTTCTTTCTTTTCTTCTCTTTCTTTACTAACTGTGTGGCCCATCTGCAATCTTTCCAGTAGTTAATTACCCAAGAAAGTTATATTGGGAATGTAGAACAGAATGACTATGAATCAGCTACACAGGAAACTCCTGTGGGGTCCCCTACCAGATCTTTATATGCTGCTTTTGTTCTAAAGATAAGGTGAGTCTGAAAGGCTCATATTTTGCTGGTTTTAAGAGCTAAAACAAAGAAAAACATAATTAAATGCATGTGCAGCAATAGCAGATGCACAGCAAAATATACTGATAAGGTTACTAAAAGAAGAAAGATCTCAATATACATGTGTGTAGATAAAAAACAGTGTAGATGGAGAAAAGGTAAAACGAGTTTCTTAAACTTTGTGCATTTAGTTCTTGCTGTGTCTCTTCTCACTGTTTCTGGATTGGTACCTTAGGAGGCAAATATGTAGTGCAGTATCCAAAGACAATTTTCCATGTTTTCATGCTTTCATAACCTGTACTGTATCTGAAAAAGCAGCTGCTCAAGAGTAGTCCAGGCTATGTTTCAATTCTGAAAATGGAAATCTGCCATGGAGTCCCTTTTCCTGCAGTAGGCTGTTTCTAATTTGCTATTACTTGTTTTCTCAAATTCCCTCTTACCCCTACTTCTGATTAGCTAAGGTTATTTAACATTTCTTTCCAAACACTATTGCTTTTACAGGAATATGATTTACAGGTGAGATGTATGTTTAAGGACAGAATCCATGATTATTTCAACAAATCTGAGAAGACCATTATTTTCTTCTGATTCAGTATTCATGCTTCACCATGGGCACAACTAAGAACAAAAATAATACCTCTGATTTCAGAGATGTTTCAAACTAAGCATACCCAGTACCGAGCCTAGCTTGGGCATGTGGGATTGAGATGTTAAAACTTGTAGAACAACAAAAATGAATACATATTGTTTGGCGAGTGCTTTCTCTTCTTAAGTTCCTCAAGCTGTGATTTTGTAAGAGGAAAAGAAAATAATAGAAAGATGACAGTGGTGTAGTTCCAGTGGTTAGCAATGGCAGTGAAGGATGGTTACAAAAAGTAGATACTGTTTTGCTTGTGATGGGAGTTAGAACTGCAGATCCACTGAAACCAGTTCAGTTTTACTAAACACTAGAAACAGGACGTCAAATACTTGTATGTGTTTGGTTCCTTCAGTAAGTACACACATATGAGAAACTAAGATGTGGGCTTTTTGAAAGAAACATAGGGCAGTAGTGAGTTCATTCTGTGTTGGAAATCCTGGCCTAAAAAAAATGTGTTTAGCTGCTGTTAAGACCTGTCTTTGTCAACGAAGCTACTTGGAGCAGACTAGCACTTCTCAGAAGATGCTTACTGTTTCAAGGTCAACAACTAACTGGTTGATAGGGCTACACCAGGTAGCATGGGAAGAATTCATTTCATTATTTCAGAGAACCTAAAAAAGTGAAGTGGCTTTGTAGCAGGAAGAGAGCACCAAAGTGTAAATTTCAAGTAAAAACAGAGATTGTAGTGTATACAGGTGCAACATGGGATGGACCTTGCATCACCTTTTGATAGAATTTCTGAGGATGGCTGAATAAGGTTCAGAACAAGAAGAACAAAACCATCATTTGTCCTTTGCTTTAATGTAGTCCTAAGGAAAAAGAGACTTGACTGTTTGTTGTTCAACAATCACAGTAATGGTTGGTGGCTCCCAGCCTCATGGTTTCAGAAACAGCAGCCACCAAAGATAAAGTCTTTCTCTTAGTGAAGAAAGAAGTAATGTTGGCTGTTGACATAGTGCAGGCTATGGCAGACTTTTTGTCCCTTCACTTTAAGAGGAAAAGTCACATAAAAGAGCAATTAAAATAAAGACCAAACAAAAAATCCCCAAACCAAAATCAAATCACAGTTGTTTTATATTCCATACGATTCCAAACTGGGCATAAAATCTGTGCTTACAGTAGGTTGATAAAACATTCCTGGACTCTGTAGATAATTAATAATAGAGGCTGGAAGGAATGTCATTGGTTTATCAGGACCACCACACTGAAGAAATATGTTTTCATCCTCTTCTTTTGTTTTCACACCTGATGTTCAGATTCTCAGCATGATTTATGATGCCAAGAATCCTGGTTGTTCTGTCTTAGGTAAGAGCCACCTTCTCCTTTATGCTCCATTTCAAGTCACTCACTGCAACTTTGCTAACATCACAAGAACAGTTTTGGCACACAGTTGCATTAACAGTTGAATTTGTTACATCAGGAAAGAACAAAAAGTTGCTAGAAATGTAGAGTCTGTGCGTAGGCAGTCAGAAAATGAGCCTAATGTCACTTCTTCATTTGGAACTAATTCCTCTTGAGTTCTCTGAGCCTGATCTTGAGTCTGAATATCAGCTAATGGCTTTGAGTGTTTTAACAGAACATTGGCAGAACAGGATGAGTTTGAGGGATATACACATTCTCAGCTCACCAAATTCTGCAGCCTTTTGTGTTGCTATAAAGGCTGAGTGACTTGAATGCAGGTAACAAAGTTTGTCTAGATTTATATCCATGAAACAGTGAGATTTGGTACAGCCTGTAGATTATTTAGCTTCCTTTTACTGGAATTCTTGGACTTCAGTTAATCGCAACATTGCTAAAGAGTTACAAGGCTCTGTGAGAACTCTGTACTTTCCCCTTCGGACTAAGATATGTTGCTATGAATTATGCAGGGAAAAATGTCTGTCACTCCACCTACATAGGACATTTTCTGGATATATGTAGATTAGCCTGTCAAATTACTCAGATTCCTCTTAAGATGTGATGGCTTACTTCATTTGCTGCAGCCCATGAATATGAAATGAGAGGGTCAAGCTGTGTTAGGTTTGACTTTTTCTTTCCTGACTTTTTTGACTTTGAGGTATACATTCAGTGCTTCTCAGTATATCATCTGAAGATTTTCTGTGGGAGACGTTCTCTTTAGCTCTTTCTTCCCATATTGGATCTCCATTACGCTAACAATAGCAAATATCTCTTACACTCACATAGCATTTTTCAGAGCAGCACAAAACGCTGGAAATGATGGACCTCACATCACTTTGTCAGCCCTGGCTATGTAGCTCCCTCACAGTTATTACAGATATTCTTACTTTTTTGTAAAAGAGAAGGGCAGAAATATCTGTTCAGTTGGGAAATGCTGATATTTTTAAATGGCAGTGGCTGTAAACTGCTTTTCTAAACAACCTATTAAATATCTATTGTTAAGAAAGAAGTGAAATTCTGTGGTGTGCTCGAGGATTGAAGCATTCAAGCAGAGTACAACCTACAACAATAAATTTTGGGGACAAAATATTCATATAATCAATCTTATATTTGTAGCCAAGTTCTTAAAAAAAAATAGCTGTATACAGATATCCAAATAATTTTGCAGTGTCATGTTTCTCTCTGCTGTAAATGCATTTTGCAGTAGTCTGTGAGCGTGGAAGTAAAATTTATTGTTTGCCAATAACTATACACTAGCTCTCTAATATTGGAGAATATTTGATAAAATTACCTATGGTTAATAGTACTTCTCTCTTCAAAAATTATTGTTGAAATCAGTGTATTACTCAACATAAAAAAACACATCACAATCATCCCGTATGTCTTTCAAATAGAAACGTAGTTAACAGTAATGAATTTGTGTTCAACCATGTTTCTGTGTTCTAGACTGGATGGATACATTGCTTACATGTAATCACACAGCAGTCTTGTGCACATGTATACGCTTAGCATGATTTTGAAGAAGAGTTTCTCATTTGGCAGTATAAGGAGACTGTGTTGATTCATGACATAAAATGAAAGACCATTACAGGCTATGACACCTCCTCTCTGCTTTTCTGAGGTCTCACAACTAGTGTCTTTCCTTTCTTAGCTGAAGTTGCTCCTCAGTTACATAGAGCTAAAATTCCTCACTGCCTTGTGCTCCTGTGTGTATTTCTATTAGCGTAGAGTGAGTATAAGATGGAGTGAAAATCCAGATCTCACCATAGCTGGAAAACTAAGACCGGTTTTTCTCAAGTAAAGGAAAGTGAATCTTGGTTCTCAAGAGTTAAACTGATGTTTCTCAAAATACCACCAATAATTACTGTGTAGCTTGTTGAAAGTTGAAATTAAGTTGAAATTAAGCCTAATATAGATTCTTGGTTCACACAGTTTTCCTCAGTAGATTAGCTTCACCTCTGGTGAATACAGCATTAATCTGTGCTTCATAGTAAAAAAAAAAAAAATTATTAATAAACTAAAGTGTATTTTAATCTGTTTAATTATAAAATTATTTATGATTTGGCTTCTCTGCAGTAATTATCTGCAGTAATATTTGCTCAAGGAAAAAAAAATAGAGATTAAGTTTTTCTATGTTGTTTTTTTTTCTTTTACAGGGACTTTTCCATGTAATAACCTACTACCTCTCAAGTAACAAATGTCCAGCAATCACTCAAGATATTGCTTGGAATAAAGATATAAACAATATTATGAATTCAGTTATATATCTGAAGTGACTTAGTGGATTAGCTGCTGTGTGCACACTTTGGCTGCAATGCAGTATAGTCTATAGCTACATATTTCATAAACTTTTGACCGTTTTAATTAATTTCACACAGAACTGAAGAGAAACCAGAGTTTTCACTTTACGGACAAGACTACTACTTTGAAATGTAAGAGTCAAATGGAAAACAAGCAATATATACATTTCTCTGAAAGGGAAGTCATAGTAGAATGATGATTTTAAATCAACTGAAATACTTTTCTTCTAAGAGCTTAAACATTTTTGAAAGGGCTAAAAAATGAAAGTGGCTTCATTTCAGGGAAACAGATCTGAATGCAACTTATAAATAAATTTGAAAACTGTATGCAGAGGCAAAATGGTGGTGGTATGTGCATCATCTTTTCTAGTAGTGATAAGAATTTTTATATGAATAATCATAGTGCTCCAATCTGTAATGAAATGTATTTTCCTTATCAAAATGTTTTTCTAATAGTATGCCTGCAAGATTAAAGTGATTTTACAATAGATGTGCTGTGAAGTTTGTTGTATTCCTAGTTTTGGTTTTGGTAAGATGGCATTTGCTAGCAGAAAAATGATGCATCAGAACAAATTAGGTTAGTTTCCATTATATATATTCAGCTTGGTTCTGATCTGCCTTATACTGGGCCTTCAGTGTAAGCAGAAGTAATCCAGAAACCTTTAAACCTGCAGAGTTTGTTTTCAAGAGGATTTTTGAGTATTTACAACATGTCTTAGTTTTTTATCCTGTCCATCTCACTATTGCAGTCATACAGTGGTCAACATCTGCACCTCCTGTATATTCATGCACCTTTACATAACTGTGAATTTTACTGTACCAATGTAGAAAATGCATACTTATACTGCCTGCAGTTTATTTATAGTGTTGCACAAAATCTCTCAAACAAAATGAGCAATATGCTAGTCTCTACATGACAGATAATTGAGGCACTGACATTTTGCTACGTGATTCAAAGCTAATGGTCAAGCAGCTGAAGATGAGAATCACACTTTCTCTGACGAACCGATGATCTTTCTAAAGCCTATACAAGGGAGAAACGGCTATATCTAAGGTCTGCTTATATTTAGAAGTCAAGTTCCTTGTGAAAATAAGATTGTTACTAGAAGTAGATTAATTTTGCCAGATGTTAGAGATACAAATGTTAGGTGACTAGTGTAAATTAACTTACAAAGAAACAATTCTGAATGGGAGTTTTATTTATCATGCATATCCATCTTAAAATGAGATGAGTCATTCACTGACATGCCCCTCTGTTTTTACACACACTACAGGAAAAGCTAAGCTTTGATTAAAAAGCTAAACTTAGGTGGATAAAGCCAGTAGAGATAAAATCCACGAGTAGGAATTTAAGGCTTTTTGCTTCTTCTGCCCAGAAGCTTATTCTTCAGGTTTTAGGAAGTAAGGAGATAGCAGGAAGAATAGAACCAGAAAGAAGGAGGAATAAATGACCATCACACTCTTCCTAGTCACAATTCCTGGTTACCTTGCAGAGTTAGCCTCCTTCTACATGCTGGTAAGCAATCAAATGAAAGCTCAAAATGCTTTACCATACCTGATTGTGGACTTTGTTTGGGAATTTTGGCTGCTGCTTCAGGGCTGGATGTGGCACGCACACGCTGATTGGCAGAGTTATGGATGCTACTTGGAACAGCTGCTGAGTTGTTTTTGCGAGGTTTCATGTCTTGCAACCACATTGGAGATGCCTCGAAGGCCTGCATTCGCCGAGAGTGGCTATTAGCATTGACTTTGAGAAATGCCTGGGCCTTGTATTCCTGAAGGTCTCCATAGTTGGCATCGGTCACCCTGCACTCATACAAGCCTTCATCCTTTTTCCTCACTTTTGAAATCTGAAGCTTGTGGGAGATGTCATTCCCTTGTACTTTCACTGTCTGCAAATTTGCCAGGAGAACAAACAGACAAACAAACAAACATGTTGTCAGGTGTTGTTCTCTGGAAAGACTCTACCGACGTAGCGCCAAATTAATCAGTGGTATGATTGTGCTTACTGCAGGGAAGTTGCATCAGGGATGAGCATGATTATTTGTATCTATGAGGAGGTGTGACATCTTTCTAAAACTGTTTAGATGATTTGCTCTGAAAGGCTAATTGGCTTCAGACAAACAAGCCAAACTACCATGTTCATTGCAATTAATTACTTAAGATCATGAAGACTCTTCATGAGCTTTCTTACATAAATGTAATGTCTGTGCACTTCATCGGTTAAACTTTTCCAATTAGTTCACTTTATTGAATAATTCAGCTTTTGGACTTGTGCATTAACAATTTCATTGGAAATGTTGACCAATATTTAAACTTCTTTAATACCAATTTCTTTGATTAGCTTATAGTCTCCACTACAATGAAACTGATCTTTGACATTCAATTTGTCTCATTCAGGCATGTACCTTTTGTATTTTTTGTTTATTAACTATAACAAGATATCTTGTGCCAGGCAGTTCCTTTTGTCTCATATATAGAGGTGTGTGTTTATTAGAAGTCACATATTTCTGCAGCACATATTCAAGTAGCACATATTCAAAATCATTTTAAAAGTTGTCAGCTAAAATAACTCCTGATTTATTTTTAATTGCTTTTAATATTTGAGAGTAACATAACTTATTTTTGTCTCACATAATTAAATACACATGAGTAAATTATGCATCCAGAAATGCATGATAGCTATTAAGATGCATCAGGGAAGGTAACACATATTCCTTTCTGTATGTTCATCACTTCAGAGAATTTATATTTAATTAATTGTCTATTACTCTCTATCTGGATTAATATCTCTTGCCCCACAGGAAGCCAATTAAAAGGGATTCGTTGGGACAGAAAACTTCAGCTTTGAAGAACTCCTGAACCTGGTTTACGCCCACCATTACATGTTTATGGATGCAAATGTGGCTTTGTGTTGTATCCCTGACAGGCAATGAGGAAACATTAGAGTGATGCATATATGGTAGATCATGAAAATGGAGAGCTGTTCAACTGAAACTAGGCAAGTGTTATTGGTGATTATACAATATATTGCTTCTGATATTTTGGTATGATGCAGTCACTATTGTTGGCAAAGCATCTATTCTGCCTGCTTGATAAATTGAAGAGCAATAATTGTGAATACATTATTGCTTTAAGGTACTGGATGGACTTTGCAGCCTGTTGTGTTTTATCCAGCTTGAAATTTATACTTGGCAAACTGAGTTGGAAGTATGGATTGCATACTTTCAGGCATAATGTATGCAATATTAATTACATGGAAAGTGCTGGATAGTTAGTTAAACCATATTCAATAATAATATATCTCTACTGAACAGCTCATATTCAGCAAAAGGACTAATGAATGTTCATATGAATGGAAGAGGATCTTTAGGTCATATCCCATGTTAATTTGCTCCACTGCTAAGTTAACAGTGTTGCATAACACTAATGAAAACCACAATTTGTTTTAGGAATTTAGAAATTTGCAGTCAGCATGTATGCATGTTTTCAATTTATGCCTAATTATCACTTTAAAGCAGTAGAAGCAGTGTATTTCAGCATAGCTTAAAACCACATTTAGTGTATTTTACCATTTCTGTAAAGAATTTATGAAGTGCACTTAGGTTTTGCTCCCCTCTTCATGAAGATACTTGCCAGTAGTACTAATGGAGACTCTGTGTTTGCCTTCGAGGAGGAAAAAAAGGAAGGCTATATTTGTAACAAGTGTGTTTAGATTGTCAACCTAATGATGACTTCTTTTTAATTGTAAAAAAAAAATGTTTTATGCAAGCTTATAAAAACACTGGCTAAATGCCCGATCATGAATTACTACCATACATAATGAGAGATTTTTAAGTTGAAGAATGGGACAAGCTTTATAACTTGTACTGAGTCACAGACCTCATGGATTACTATTGTAATTTTGAACGGCCAGTATTGATAAGGAATTAATTGGCTTACAGTCTAGCAGAACAGTATCCAAAGACCACATGCGGGCCTCATTTATAACATAGTCTACTAATGGAACCGAAGATACAGTTGACAACACAAATCATTTCTAGTGTATGGTGAAAACTATCATAGGAAATCTAAATATGGCTAAAATATGTATCATTTTGAACATAATGTATTTGAATTCTCTCTTATAAACGCTCTTCAGCTATACCTACCTGCACTTTGACCCAATGTAATTACTTGGTTAATTATTTGCAGGCATAGAAAAGCAGCAAAGGATTTAACATTAATGTTTCACCTCTGTCACTGGTTTAAGCTTTGCTGGTACTTCTTTGGCTGTAGCTAAAAGGCACTTCTGAAGGGATTGTGTCTGAGAAAGGGAAAACCCCTTTGGGTTGATAAAGGAATATCTGTGCTGCATTATCTGCCAAGTATCTGTGTCTTTCCACTGCAGTAAGCACCACACCAAGACCTCCCCACCATATATTACTTAGGATCCAGAGGGAAGAGGGTCTGAACTCTTCTGAGGTCAGGGGTTGACTATGGCTGTGCCTGGCACATTGTATGGGTCTGCTGAATAAGGCATCCTTTCCCTGGACAAAGGTTGGAGCAATGTTGCTCATAATTTTGTTGAGACAGCTTTCTAGCTTAATTTTTGAACATCATATTGGTAACTATGCTGTCAGAACCCCACTTCCCTAAGAAACAGTTTCAGTGGCCAAGAGTGGAGACCTCCCAATGGGAGGTCTTGTCCAAAGGACTTTATGAGCCTTTTTTCTGCCAGGCAATATGAACCTGGGAAAGCACCCGTTTAAACATTTGGACACTCCACTGAAGGGAAGCACAGCTTCACGACCAAATTTCAGCCTTAAACGCAGCTCTAGCACGTTAAGGCAGCTCAGCAGTCACCCAGGGCAAATGAAAACTGGAGGTATAAGGACGAGTGCAGGCTGGCTGCTTCGTAGGGTGGAAGCAGAGCCTGCTGAAGCTCTGCCCGGACCCCGTTTCATGCCCGGAGACCCCGGCGGCGAAGGCTGCTTGGAGCAGGACTGGCACCCTTTGCCGGGGCCGGCGTGGAAGAAGCCGGGGGAGGAGCCACCCTCCCGCTTCTGCATCCGGTGAGTGTGGGGAGGGGATGCCCAGGGGTGAGGAGGACGGGACTACCCTCGCCGTACCCCGCCGTGCCTGCTCCAGTGCTGCGGCCGGCAGCTCCCGGGGTGGGCTGTGTCTCCGGCAGGGCCGGCCCTGCGGGCGGGGGCTGCCCGCGCCGTGCGCCGCTACTTACGCTGATCTTGGTGCCGTCGCTGTCCAGGTCCCGCTCTGGCAGGAGCTCCACCTGCAGGGAGAGCAGCGCGCCGTCGGTGGCCAGCCCCCAACCCGGGGACCAGGCGGACCCGCGCCCTCTGCCCCTCTACAGAACGCAGGGAGCTGTGGGCGGGCCGCGTGTGCCCCCTGCGGGCTGCGCAGGGGAGAACCGCGAGCAGCTGGGCACCCCCGGCAGCGGCAAGGGGGGCACTGCCCCAAGGACAGGCGCGCCTAGCACCCGGCTTCCGTGGGGCGGCTGAGCGCCGAGACCCTGGCAGAAGGGGAAAGGAGAAGCTACCCTGGGTGGCTGTGTAAGCGCACATGGCCCCCTCTACCCACTCGGAAGGCTGAAATTGTGCTGTTGTATGGTTATCTTCTTTGGGGCATTGGTTCCCCCTCTCCGCTCCCAAGTGTGTGCCTTCCTGTGGCAGCTGCATGCAGAGTCAGGTCTGCCAACTTGGCTGCACCAGCTGTAAATTGGAGGGCACGTGTAAGATCTTGCCATTTGGGAGATGAAAAAAATCCCACAAGGAGCAGTCTCTGAACAGCTGCTTTCCGAAGGGAAATGAAGCAGAGAAAAAAAATAAAAAAAAAATAGACTTTGGAAATCCATTAGGTTTTGTGAACATCCCTAGCTGCATCCCGAGAGTGACAGGCACCAAAGGCACCGTCCCTTGAGGTGGGTATGTTTCTCTGCAGGTTTTTGTGCTGCTAGTTCATGGTCAAAATTAAGTCCCTGGAGAGATCCAGAGCCTCCCTCTATTTCCTCCTTCTCTCCCCCCTTCTCTTCTTCCCTCTCCACTTTTTCTCCCATGGCATTCATTCCCTGGGTGGTTTGGGAATCCCACAGCGGAAGATCAGTACCTGAGTGCCTGTCACCTCAGCTCCAGCCTCTTGGTCCTCAGCCGCCCGCAGAAACCACCACTGAATTTCAAGGTACACTGAAGCAGAGCCACTTTGGAAAGCACAAGACATCTCCACATTCTGCCCTTCAGTGGCAGTGACATTTCGGGGAAACTCAGTGAATTTTGCTGCAAAACAAATGCATGACATGTTGGGATCTCCTGACACCACTCATTGTTTATTTTCTTCTTTTTGTGTTGCTTTTTTCCTCCTGTCTCTTTTTTTTTTTCTTTTGCATTTCAAAATAATTGATCTCTTTTCTCATTGCCCCTCTTTTCTGATTTTGCAGTTTCTTCACATGCTGTTCATTCCTCTCCCCCCCCCCCTGCACCCCCCC
>JARCZZ010048998.1:11059-25150 GCA_030323915.1 Brotogeris chrysoptera | reverse complement strand
TTGTACATGAAGGCAGCGATGCTGGTCCTTCAAGGACTGAGGTTGTACATGAAGGCAGCGATGCTGGTCCTTCAAGGACTGAGGTTGTACATGAAGGCAGCGATGCTGGTCCTTCAAGGACTGAGGTTGTACATGAAGGCAGTGATGCTGGTCCTTCAAGGGCTGAGGCTGCACGAGCCAGGGCAAGCCCCAGCTTTGTCACTGCCTGAGTCCTGCCCACTGGGATCTGTGACATGGCTTACGAAGGTAGGGCAGTAACTAAGGCTTGCTGGAGTGTGTGAATTATATCATGAGTCCTCTGCACCCAGGATTACACCTTCCCATGGGGTTGTACTGACTTTCGATATAAAAGTAAACCAGGCTATCAGGGACACCTAACTGAAACATGGGTGGAAATCATAGGGTTTATGATAAAGTAGTTGAAATGGAGAAGTAATGCTTTCAACTGTAATCCCCTCCCATCCTTATCTATGTCATCTGGGAACCTGGGAATGCAGTTATGGTGTCCTCTGTGCAAGGAATCCCTGCCCTCTCTGCCTACACTCCCAAAACTCTGCTGTCCCATTTCCCTGCATGACACCTTGTAGAAGCTGTAGCTACAGCATGCGGGCTCCATTCCTGATCTCGCCCCACTTAGCCAATACAGATGGTGTTTTCCAGGGAACTTCTCACCATTTGTTTGGATACACGAGCACGTCTGTGATTTTTGTTGGGGTTTTTTTTTGCAGTGAATAAACAGCATTTTCATTTTATGGAAACAAAAATGCATTCAAACGGTGGAACCTCTCCCAGCACTTTGTTGTGATTGTTTCCTTGGTGCTTCTTTGAATACTTTTCATTTTAGTCTCTGTTTCCTGAAAAAAAATATTGGAGAAAAGTCCCCCAAAGCTTCCCTCTGCATGTGTACAAGTGCCAGATCTGGATGTGAGTTAAGCAAGCAAGCCAAGTATTTGTGATGATACAGAATGCTATCGCATGCCAACTGGTTGTGGTGGAAGGGAACCACTTTAATTGTTTACTTCACTTTGGTTTCCATGTAATTTTGTGAATCAGTTGTGAGTGCAGTGGAATCAGTTGTTACTCAGTTGTTACTCAGCACTTGCAGGACAGGGATTCTTAGTCTGTGAATGTGTTCTTTTGGCTGTTTGCTGCAAGGATGGGTCCCCTCATTACCAGCGATGTCTGCTCTTGGCAAGGGGGGCTCTGCAATCTCAGGCTGCATCATTGAAGAGGTGACAGTAAAGCAGTTTTCAGTGTGAAGTTGCGAGGGAATTGGTCATTTGTGGAAGAGTGAAAGTCATGAGTATTCTTCCAAATACTCTTCAGATTGCTCAAGCAGTGACTAGCAGGGGTGAGTGAAAACACTCCTCGCTTGGTTTAGCACCCAGTCATTATATGATTCCACCAGTGTCACAGTAATTAGGGAGGATTTTTCACAACCCGAAATCTTGAACTTCTGCTTTAGAAACCTGGTCAAAATGTTTCATGCTTCAGTTTAGCCTCGTATTTTCCATTGCAGTACTCTCTTGTGCATTCGTCCTCCTACAAGCCCTCTCAAGCAGTGGGATTTCACCAGGTCCCTCTGCTGTATCCCTAATAGCTCTCAGCAGTAAAGTATTTATAGTTCATACTCAAACCCTTAACTCCTTGGCGTGCAGACGATCAGTTTTGTATTTGCTAGCAGCTGAATCTTCTGTTTGCACCAAAAGGAAGTCCGGGTTTTTCAATGGAATGAGGTGCTTAGATAGCCTTCTAGTTCCCCTAAGTGGAGGGCACAAAAAATAACCAGCCTTCATCTGATAAGCTTCTGGTGATTCCCTGCCTGCTGCTGTGGGGAATGGATGTGCCCTCTTATCGCACCTAAGCTAAGACCTTTGTGAGACTGTCTTATACACGGAGTTGTAACTAGCATGGAAAAGACCAAATTAACATAGATAAGAATATGTCTGGGTAAGCAAGGAAAGAGAGCCCTATAAAAAGGTGCATGAAAGGCTCCTTGTCCTTACATGTTTTAGCAGGAGCTGCAGGGCTTCCCCCTGTGGTGATGCTCGCTGAGGAAAAAGGCTCCTAAAGGCTCATCAGAAGAGGAGCCTCTTGCTGTAGAGGTCTCAGGAGTGTGGTCCTGCAAGTGCTAAAGGGGAAAGTGATAGACCCAAGCTCAGGGGAAGGAGAACAGGCTCTGGAGCAAGTCTTTCAGCAGCATGTGGTATGCACCGGGCAGCCACGTGGAGGGTCAAGCCATACTTTCCAGTAGCTGTGAAGTGCTATGGCGTACTACTGCTGCGAGAGGTGGCCACTGCATTTCCAGTGAGGTGGTGAGGTAGGACCCTGAATATTGAGTATGGAAGGATCTTAAAATTAGACAATAACTGTGATTATTTTAAAGCTCTATTGAATAGAGCTTTTGAATATTCAATATTGAATGAAATTCAATATTGAATATTGTAACTCTGTTGAATAGAGTTATCAGCACTTCTGCTTTCTGATGGTATCTCTGCACAACTTGAAACCTAATTAATTTTACAAAGCCATATGTTTTTGCATCTGAGATGAAATACTGCTGTATTTGGTCACAGTACAGCAAATTCAGAACTGACGTTTGCTTGTATACAATTTGTCAGCAGAATTGGAATAAAACATTTGGTTTATATGTAAAAGTCCCAGTACTTTTGTGGCCTAATGTTTATGTGCATTGAGGTGGAGTCCTGCTCCTGCCTGCCTCTGGTTCCTTGCCCAGATGAAGTAGGAGATAGGTCAAGCGAGAATAGCTTTAACCTGCCAGAGGGGAGACTGAGATGAGCTCTTGGGCAGAAGCTCTTCCCTGTGAGGGTGCTGAGGTGCTGGCACAGGGTGCCCAGAGAAGCTGTGGCTGCCCCGTGTCTGACAGTGTTCAAGGCCAGGTTGGACACAGGGGCTTGGAGCAATCTGCTCCAGTGGAAGCTGTTCCTGCCCATGGCAGGGGTTGGAGCTGGAGGAGCTTTAAGGTCCCTTCCAACCCAAACCAGTCTGGGATTCTATATGGCAGTAAGAAGCTGGTGTCTAGCACTGGAACTTGCAGAGATGTTGATGTTTCCTAGGATTTGCCTCATTCCAGGGTCCTGGAGAGCCGGACTCAGCCTGCAGCCCCATGCTTCCTGCAAGCCTGAAGAGGGTGGACAGCACTGGCATGTACCAGCCAGTCTCTCCTGACCGTAGGCACAGCTGCTGTGTCTTTGGGTAGAGCATAGAGAGCTCTGGCCCAAGGGATCTTGTGTGCTGTTTGAGTTCTGACTTGGCAAAGTATTTCAGTGCTAGCGCTGTGTGACGGCACAGGCGGCTGGTTCCCATTCCACATTAACAGGGAACGACATCTCCACCAAGGCAGATGGGGAACAACTGTCCTGACCACCATGTTGTGATAAATCCTGCTTCACCATGTGATGAATCCTGCAGCTCCATGGCAAGCTGTAGGAGGGAGGGATAGGTCGAGACTCTTGTGGTCCCCAGGGGGCTGCTGGGCGATGCGCTGTAACAGGTCAGAGATCCAGGGTAACACAAGTCCTTAATGTGCAACTATGGGCACAAAATAGGTCTTACTCCAGCTTTGTGTTTTGCAAATCTTTGCAGCTCATTGACTTCTGCGAGCCTGGTGATTTTGAGAGACGTAATTTGCATGTGTGCATAATCCATCTCCACCCTTACACTTGGCTCCTCCCGCATGGAGATTGCTTTTCAAGCAGTAATACTGGTAACTGCAGTCAGTGAGCACACCATAATGAGAAGCAGTTTGGGTTGCTTTCCCACAGTGTTTTGTCTCTGGTTGGATGTTACTTCCCAAACAGTGGCTGCTTTGTTTTGCTGTTGTGCTGCCACGCTCCTGTGACAGTTTGGGTTTCTATAGAAGCCTCACACTCCTTTCCTTGGGCCATCTCTCTTCAGAGGCTTTGCAGGTCTTTAGTGTGTCCCCCGAGCAGGGACATTTTTAAAAGGCAAGTTGATATGAAGTGACACTAGGAGGGAATTTTTAGCTCAGATGAAGCCTTTGGAAGCAGAATATCCAATATAAAGCTATAAGTCTTGATGTCCAATCTCTGAGACCATATAGCTCTAGGTGGTTTGTTCCGTTCAGTTCTTGGGTTTATAGTGTGGGCTTAAGTAAATGCTTCCACACACAATAAAACAGCATGAAAGGAATGGAAAAGATTCATTTTAGTGTCTTCACATGCCTTTTGTTGCTATTATTGCAAGAATTAATCAGGTTTATTTCAGTTCAGTGAAGTTTCCTTAAGTTTTGAGAAGTAAACTGTATTTTATGTAGAAATTATGGAGCTCGAGCATACAATGGTGTAAAAGAGCATATGCTTTTCTCTTTCCATTCCTAAAATAATAAAACTGTATCTTTTTCATGCTATGCGGTATTCTTTACCAAGTCTCCACTCTCTCTTACTGGGCACTTCTGTTCCATAATGGTGTCACATAAGGGAATTTGCAGTCTAGCTGCTGGAGCCAGGCTCTCTCAGCAGGGATGCCCATCTAAAGGCATCAATTTGCACCTCACCCCAAATCTTTCAGTTATTCTATTCTTCAGGTTTCTCTGAGTTTTCCATGGAAGCACTCCACAAGCCATGGTTCTGCAGGAGCTCCCCAGGCATTTGTCCTCTGTAATTCTGGTTAGATTAGGGTAAGCCTGAAATCCGGGCTTGACAGCGAGCATCTGGCTCACTGAGCCGAAGCCACACAAGCCATTTGCCCCCTTTTTACCCTCCTTACTGTCTTTAATGAGGCCGTTCCTTCTTCAAGGAAAACTTATGGAGGAAACAGCATTGCTGAGAGCATGGCATGAGCTGTCGGAACGAGAAACCCACGCTCCTGCTCTGGACCAGGGCAGGCAGGACCTCTCACATCCCTCCTGGAAAAGGTGAAAAACACAGGTACAAATTAGAATTCAAATGTGCGTGCAGGGAGCAGCGTGCTGGTGACACAGCTGGACACAGCTGGAATGCCCGGCTTTCCCATGGCTCCAGTTAGAACAGTCTGATGGGGTATACTGTTTGGAAAAGTGCCTTCTGTCTGTCAGGTTTTGTGTGCAGCAGCCCAGGGCTCTGTTTGCTGCTTGCTCTTCAGCGCTGTCACTTGTTCTGTGTTTTGAGAGCTGTTTTCTCCTCTCTGTATAATTTCTTTATGTTTTGTGGAGACTTCTGTTACTTCTGACTTCTCACTTCTAACAGATTTAAGACTCATCTCACTGTTAAGAACGGTTTGGTTAATCCATTTATAGTTTTCTTCAGTAAAACAGGAACCCAATGGGGTCTTTGCTGTATTTCATATTAAATTCCAATTGAAAGGCAATGTGTTGTGACAGAAAAACCTGATGCCTGTCTTTCAAACAACTCCAGCAGTTTAAGCTGGCATTGATAGATGGCTGATTGCAAGAGGAGGCTTGCAAGGAGAGATGCACGTTCTTTCTTTGCTGCACGTACCAAATGCCACCATCCCACTGCTTCCAGGAGCAGGGCCATGTTGGTAGGGTTTGCATTTCTCTTCTCCCTTCTTAGGTGTTTTCCAAGATCGAACTCTATCACCAGGACTGTTCCAGCCACTCACCTTTCTCCATGATTCCCAGCACTGGGTGCTGCTGTGGGTGCCGGGTGTGCGAAGGGCCATGGGGCTGCCCAGGCACCTCCCCATCCCACACCCAGGGCCCAATCCTGCTGCTGCTCCACTGCAGACCTGGGGGATTCCTCCCTCTGTCTCATGTCTGGGCTGCATCCTTCCCAATGCGCTGCTGTGCACTCACCTGCTGCTAAAGATAGGAAGTATAAAGACCTCAGAGCATTATAAAATACACTTTCTTTACTGTGGAACCCTATGGGCAGTGAGAGTAGGTATTGGAAATTCCAGTGGTGAATGCTGGATGTTTCAGCAGTTACATTAAATAACCTCCAGTGTCAAAATAAATGTTTCGAATGAGAGACCTGAGGTGGGCGTTAAACCTCGGTCTAAGCAATGCTGAGGTTCGAAGTGTCACCTTGTCAGTAAGACCACTTGCTAAGTTAGTTTTGAGCTAAATTCCCCAAATTGGAGCAAGGCTGTAAGTAAACGGAGCTCTTCCTGAACTGCAGCAGGCTCCCCAGTGGCTCTGCTGCTCCCCTGCAGGCTCTGATCTGTCACCGCTCCCATTAAATTGGCTGCCTGGCTGGTTGCGTGCTGCAGCCTCTTCCTAGAGCAAACCCGGCCCATGTGAGCATTACCGTCTTCAGCAAATGAACTCTGCAAGACAAGCCAACCCCTTAGTGCACGTTGCAATTATTTCTACCTGTCTCTGATTTTTTGTGACCTCAAAAGACCTGGAAAATCCTGTTTAAACCTGCACTAGCTCTGTATCCTCCTGGACTTTCTCACTCAAGGGACAGATCATCCTTCCACAAAGAAACAGCCACACAGGGGACGGGTGCCTTGAATGTGAGAGGATTTTAATATCTGTTTTCAAATCATTCTGGGCAGATGGAGCAATATGTCAGTTGTTGAACTCATCAATTCTTATGACATGAGCTCTGTGCAAAGGGAAGGGAAATGGGGTTTAACCTGAAGGTAGAGAGAGCCATGCCTCATCCCTCAGGGAGAAGCTTGCTTTCACATCCTGAGCTGATGCACTCTAGGTCAGCAGGAGGTAATTCAGAGCAGCACATGGCAAAAATTCTCTTAACTAACTTAGGAGAAAGTTCCTGCATTGACAGCACAAATTACATTAGTAATTTGTTTGAAATGAATACTTTTGCTGCAGTAATTCATGGCTCAGGGAATTCTCTTTGGTTAGAAGTTTTACTCTTTTTCTTTTCTAACTACTTCTGTTAGCCAGTGAGTCGTGCCACTCCCTCCAGCTAACACAGAGTGATGCTTGCAATTATGGGAGCTATCAGCTCCTTAGTGATAAGGATTTTAATTTAGCTTCTAAGATATGCCATGAATAGAAATCACAAAGGGTCTCAACCCCTTCTGCACAAATCGTAGTTGCAAGTGACACTTCAGCAATGAGTTCACAGGGTAAATCATAGAATCACAGAATAGTTAGGGTTGGAAAGGACCTTAAGATCATCCAGTTCCACCCCCCCTGCCATGGGCAGGAACACCTCACACTAAACCATGGCACCCAAGGCTATGTCCAACCCGGCCTTTTAGGTACTGGGTGCATTCTCCGGTGGCCTTGGGGAGATCTGTGAATAGGTCTGTTGCAGGCTGAGGCTTCTGCTGGCAGAAAGCCCTGGAAAGAAGCTCTTCTGCCTAAGCTGGGGTTCAGCTGCACCTGTGAAAGGGCCGATCCTGTGGCACAGCCGGAGAGGTGAAGGGGGTGCTGCACCCCAATGCTCCCTCCCACAGTGTCCACCAAGCAGGGACAAGGCTGAGCCATGTGTGGGACAGCCGGGCAGAGCAGCACACATCCTGCTGGGGGTGCTGGGCTCCCTGGGCACTGCTCATGCACCAGTAGTGAATCACATCGGGATCCTCTGCCCGCAGAACTTCTCCCTGGCTTTTAATCACTTGGCTGTGATAAAAAGACACGTAAGGGAAATAAAAACATCAATCAAAAGGCAATTTAACACCTTAATCTGCAGATCCAGAAGGGTGTATTATGATTCTTGTCTTACTTCTTTCCCGTTTATCCATCCTAGTTTCATTTAATCCTGTAGCTGCTTACCTAGAAATATAAGCTTTTTTTAGGACCTCTGCTTTTTGCCTCCTACAGCAGGACCAAAGATGTACCGCATGACTGCTAGACTGCAGGAGGCCTCTGTGCTACTACATGCAATGAATATTTTTAATGTAGTTCCATCTCTTCCACCCTGTCTGCAATGATTAGGAGCCCTGTTTGGATTCTGAGCTGTGCGTGCAAGGCGGCAGTAACACCCACATCTTAATGACAAAGGTTTGCCCGTATCAGGGAGGGGGAAGAAATCACGTTTATGGGCACTTTGTTTTGAAATGACTTTGAAAGCATCAGCCTCGATCGCAGGCTTCATTCTGCGTGCGGCTCCAGGCTCGCCTGGTGCAGGAGCACGGGGCATGGCTGCGGCCCCGCTGGCTGCCGCCGTTAACGCGGGCTCACGCTGCCTTCCCGTAGTTACTGCTCGCCTGTTCCCCGGGGCACAGCTTAGGGAGCGAAAGGTTTCTGTAAATGATTTAGGTGCCCAGGGTTTCATTTCTGTGTTTTCCATCCATTTTCACAGCAGGTTTCGTGCCGGTTGGACCATACTTTGGTTGCTGATAGCTATGGGTAGCATTGATTGGTAAGCAGGTTTTTTCGGTCTAAAGCAAATTCTTGGGGGTTTGGGTGCGGAGTTGAGTGATTTTCATTGAGACACACTGAACCCAGCTTTTCACAACCCTGCAAGCCTTTGGGCTCTCTTGGCATGGACATGAGTTTGAGAGTTGCAGAGCTCTCCTCATATCACCCCCTGATATCAGGGCTGCTCAGCAGCAGCAGGTTTGGGGCTTCATAAACTGGCATCTATTGTGGCTAAAGATTTCCCACCAGCCCTACTTCTAGCTGCAAGCTGCTCTGTGTACAGTCCCAAATGGTGTTTATCTTGCAAAAAACTGGTACCTACAGTCACCTGGGTGTTTGATGCTGTGTGCTCTCTGCCTGTGCTGCTGAAGGTCCTTCCCTCTTATTATTCATTAGTGATTTATGAAAAAGAAGTTGGCTGTGTATAACCAATGTCTGTTGAAAATACATGTTCCCCTCATGCCTGGCATCCTTCTTGGCAGAGGCGGTAGTGACAGGAGAGGGAGAATTCTATCTCCTGGTTATAGCCTTCACAGCCACAAAGCAGGGAAGGAGCAGGACATTGTTTTATCGGACAGCTGGAATAGAGACATATTTCGGGGTCATTAGGTGACCAGATTTCAGTAGCACAACATTGATTTCTTTTGGAAAGATGTGCTATATCTTACTGTTTGAGATATAAAATTGGTATTTCAGTTTCTGGACTTCACAGTTTTCTGCCAAAGGATTTTTATTTAGAGAAGTGTGTCTCTTGGAGCCTGGGTCTCTTGGATCCTTCTGTGCTTGGTGTGGTGTGACTGTTCCCACAGCTGTGACTGCAAACGGTGTCGATCTACTCAAGAGTTAAATGTGGAAGGTGATGGAACTTCACAGTGGTGAAAGAAAAGAAAATCTTCCGTTGATCTTTTCTTTGAAGGAGCCAGATGCTGCCTCGTGAGGGAGCCATCTCCAACCACAGATCATTGACTTCACAGATAAGGTTTTAACAGCTTCTACCTAAAATAGCCATGTGAGCTGAGGGGGTTGCGGTTAAGACACTGTGGCCCTGCTGTGTGGTGCTGAATAATTGCCATCGCCCTCCTTTAGCTGATACAAGCTCCACTGCTCACTCATTCCCAGCAACTGATGCTCTGGCCCCATTTGCTTGGCACTTTGCTCTTTCATCTCCAAGTGGTAAGAGGAGGAAAAGCAATATGCAGTAGGAGCAATGTGACTGAGTTTTAGTGCTTGAATGACAGGTTTACACATGCTACAGAGGTTGGTTTGTCTGTCTTGAAAGACAGAGAAAATGGGTTGAAACCTACTCTGCACATTCTGTTTTCTGAAGAAGTTTCCTAGCTCAGGCTCTTGAGGGAGCTGGGCCTGTGTCCAGACTTTGTGAGGCAGGGAATCTGCTGCAAACTGAGCTCTAACAGCTGTGAGTTATGGGAAAAGGTGACTGTCCTAAGTCCCTAGTAACCTGCCTGCTGCTGCTTGAGATCCCTACCAGGGCCATGGGTGAGTGGCAGGGGAAGGACTCGTCTCTGATGGAGCAAGTCCCCTGCGCTGCCTTGCGCTGATAGAACTTACTGAGTAGGGACATGCTGCAAAGCTCGCTTTGCCCCAGGGGAAAGCTGCCCATGGTTTCCTGGCAGACCTTAGCTCAGCTGTTCCCCAAGCCTTGCAGGCTCTGGAGGTGCTGGCACTACCTAGTCCAGCTCCGGCTTTGCTGACGTTCTCAGTGCATGTGGTGCTGGTGTAGCTCCATGGATGTGTAACATCTCAGCAGGATAACGCAGCCACAGCAACAGCCGCAGAGCTACTGTGATTCTGTAGTTCCCAGAGCTTTGGTGCAGGGGGCATAACCATGAGGTATCTAAACACATGCAAAGTGCTAAGTGGGAATCTCTGTGGCTTCCGTAGTAGGTGGCAAGGTGAAGGAAGTGCTGCAAGCCAGCATCTGCTCTGCTCTTCACACTGCAGAAATGCCGGTGTGTGGGCCTGAAGTTGGAGCCATTGTGTTGTGCTAAATCAGCCTCTGGCTGCCCCGAAATCCTTTCCAAAAGCAGACTAGCAAGTACTGCAGCCCACCTACAGATGTGCTTTGTTCTAGGACAGTTAAACATAATTATTTATCACGATCAGAAATTATCAGACAAGCTAAAAAAAAAGCCCAAAACCACCCCCCATTGTATGCAGGGAAAGGTTGGAGAGGAAAAAAATGTGGGGTTTCAAAATGAGGAATGTGAGGGGCCAACTGCAGTACGAGACTGCTATGCTCCAGCTCGCTCCAGCCCTGGGTCCGGAGGGGAAGCCTACAACCACTTACACCACCATATGGTGCAAACACAGTCCTTGTTTACATCCCCCTTCAGCTTTACCCACGATGCTTCCTCATAAATCAGATAGTTAAATAGGGCTTTATTAACTCTCCCTGGTGCAGATGTTGTGCAGCACAGCTGCCAGGCTCACTCTGAGCCTCCTGCCCCCAGGGCAGGCACCCCCCAGGCCTTGCCTGCAGCCACAGGAACCCTTCAGGCTGCCCGTGGGCTCTTGGGGTGCTTAATCCTCCTTCTGCCAGCTTTGCCCCCTGGCACCATGTGGAGCCAGTGTTGTGCTGCCTTGTCTTGGTCCGCCTGTGTCCAGCCAGCGTGGAGGGCACCGTGAGCAGGTTCATATCAGCCTTTGCTGTTAACTGCGGACACCAGAACTGCCAAACGCTTTACATAGAAATTGCTAAAAGGAATTCTGTGCTTTAAGAGGTGTTAAAGTGTTGCTTTGTAAGCATCAACTCCTCTTGCCGAGAGAATTTCCCTTACTCATTAGTCAAATCCCTTCTGAAAGCCCATTTATTCTGTGGCTCACAAATACTAATCTGCATACATCATGCCATTACCTTTGCGGTTTACAGGCAAAGGGATTTACATCTAGCTCTGAGATCTCCTACTGCGTGGATGTCTTCTCTGATTATTTCTTGTTTGCACTTTTATTTGTAAATGCTGGGAGGCGGAGTGTCCTCTTCTCTTCTATAGCACCAACTTTGTTGTCAGCACCTAAGGAGCAGAGCCGTAACTGTCAAAACCTTTCCTGTTTCACCACTCCAGCCGCACTCCACAGCCTGCAAGCCACATGTTCTGGTTTTCCACTGATGTTTCAATAACCCAGCCTGTGTTGGGTTTCAGTTCTTTAGCTGATGGCTCAAGAGAAGATTGTCATGATGGTGCCTCCCAGAGGAAGCAGCGGTTTGGCATCCTGCTCTCAGTGATGATGTTGTTTCTGTGCCCCATGTCATTTGATCTGAACAGCAGGATCCTTCCAAAGCAGCTAGTTGCTTCTAACAGGGTTGAATCTATGGCTTGGTGCAATGAAAAGAAAGTATTGCAAAACTAGTGTTTATTATTGTCGGTGGTGCAGCTCAGGGAACAGGGAGGTGCTTTGGCCTAGTTACCAAAAAGCTGGATTTCAGAGTGAGATAAAAGAACTCGCAGCATGCGGCATGATTAATTTCCATAGTGAAGGGTGGAAATTAATGTGATGAACAATTTGGGGAAGTGGAGGCATTCACCTTGTTCCCAAAGGTTCTGTGGCACCATTTGGATGTATTTGGTAATGCCAGGCAGGGTGGGAAGGAGTTTGTTTCTGTGGTGGAAATCTCAGCTCTGAGACGATGCTCTGCAGGCAAGATTTTAGTTAACACTTTGAAAAGCATTCAAAGGTGTTCAAAGCCCGAGTTCTCGTGGAAGATGTCACTTAGTCTTCCCAGTCACTCTCGTGCCTTTCACGTATGCAGTCCCACATAAAAGCTACCACCACTAAAAACATCTTTAGGCACGTGCAGAACTGGTCTGAGCCGCAAGGGCAGCACATGGCTCCTGCAGCCTGAGGCAACAGCTCTGCAAGGACTCTGAGAGCTCCAGAAGCCCTTCAAACAGTGGTGTTGGACTCAGGAGTCCTTATCGAGTCACTTGGTTTGGATTAGTTTGGCTTGCCAGTGGGAAATCAAATCTGCCTGTGGAGAAAACAAACATTGGGGCACATCGTGTTGCTTAGGACGAGGCAGCATTTAATTTCAGCAACAGCATGGGGATTTATAATCAGCATTTTGTGGCATAATCTATATCATTTAAAAGGCCTACTAATGCTTTTCCATGTAAATCACCAGTGTGATCATCTCAGCTGTAGCTGCCAGCTACTGCCATGGCTGGTCTGGGCTGAGAACTTGCAAACTTCTCTGGTCTGGGCTTGGGGTGTCAGAGCTGGAGGGACAGACCTGCCTCTGACCACAGGCTGAAGGAGCAGTTTTGGCTTGTTTGGTTTGGCTGCTTCCAGCCACTCTTAGGTGCTTGAAAGTGATTTTTCCCTCCAGACTGAAAGAGACATTTTTGTTCTACCAAAGCTGCGATCAAGCTGAAATATTTGCCTTTTTTCTTCCCTGGTAGCCATCCAAACACAAACTGTTTTGCAGAGCCGGCTAAAAGGAAATGCTTTCATTACTTCAGTGGCTGTTTCAGGATGCTCGGTAGGTATGTGTGTGCACAGAGGACAGAGCTGAGGAACTGAGCGATTGAGGAGGCAGGGCTGTACTGGAGCTGTGTCACACTTCTGCCTGTGTCACTGGTGGCCTTTCAGGGAGCTGTCATGCCTTGGAAAAAGCATGGTGCGAAGGGCACCCAAAAGAGAAGGAAGTCCCTAGAGCAGTCAGATCAGCAGGTCAAAAGAGGCCAGTTTCTGCAAGTGTGGTCTGCAGGGATGCAGTGGTGGTGCTTAAAATCAGTTTGCAGTGGCTGTAGAGGATGGGGTTGTTAGGGAAAATGCTTTTAAAAGAGAATTGATGTCTTGAAATGTGGAAATGGGCACATTGAGAGAGTGCATTTCAGGTAAAGAGTACAAGAGGGTTTACTGACAGGAGGAACAGTAGGTGGTGAATGGGAAAGACTTCTAAGACTATGTCTGGTGGTGTTAAATAATCAGATTTGTAAGGCTCAACACACACAGCTCTTTAAAGGCACTCAACTGTTGAAATGTAAGCGCATGTGGGGAATACTTAGGGCAGCTCTTACCTGCTTTGCCTCTCTGACCCCCCTGTGCTTCCTCTTACAGCTCCCTGCTTGTGTAGGGTAGTAAAGCAACACTCCAGCAGGAACAAGACCACAAAAAGAGATTCTCGGTAAAACTGAGCACTTTTAAAGGCTGCTTAATCGCATGAAAACGATTGCTCTTTCACATGCTCCATGCCACAAGCTAGATTGAAAAGCAGTGCTTCCTGCAGCCCTGGTAACTAAGTCAGGATAACGTAACGATGGTCTAACACATGTGAGATGAACTGGCAAAAAGTCATTTACATTTGGGTAGATGCAGTTGCAGCACTGCTCATAGATGCTGGTTGGAAACTTCATTGTAGCTGGGTGCTGCTGACCTCATCTGGCAAACGCAGGCAGACGCCGAGGGAAGGCAGCTGCCTGCACTGTGCTGGCTCCGGACCAAGGACAGGGGTTTCTTCACTGTGGGGGTTAATGTTCAAGATCCCCAGAGCTGAGGCTGGTGGTTGATAAGTTGGATACAAAGGTATACACAGGCTTTCCCTGCGGTGAGCTCGTGGTGCTGTGAGGTGCCTGGTCTGCTGCTTCTCCAGAAATGGCAATTTTATACAAAGGGCAAGGCTTTTCCACACAAAAATCAGGTCAGCCTTATTTTTCATGTCATTTGAAATGGAATGACAGGATTTCTAGTTTCTTCTCAAATTATTGATATATATTGTTTAACCTTTCCTGGGAATCATAGAATCACAGAATAGTTAGGGTTGGAAAGGACCTTAAGATCATCCAGTTCCAACCCCCCTGCCATGGGCA
>JARCZZ010048998.1:0-10959 GCA_030323915.1 Brotogeris chrysoptera | reverse complement strand
CCATAGCCCCATCATAGAAGGCCACCAGATTGGTCAGGCAGGATTTCCCCTTAGTGAAGCCATGCTGGCTGTCACCAGCCACCTGGTTGTTTTTTCATGCGCTTCAGCATGCCTTCCAGGAGAATCTGCTCCAAGATTTCACCAGCACACATTCATGTATGCAAAGAACAGAGAAGTGAAAAGACTGAGTTACCAGAACAGCTTCACAAAAAACAGCGTGTGCCAAAATATTTCTGTTCCTTCCTGTTTTCCATACCTTCCTTCCATGTGCAAGAGACAGTTACACATGCTTATCACATGCACCTCTTTTCATGTGAACTGTGTCGCTTAGGCAGGAACAATTCTGGGTCGCTTCCTTATCCCATAACTCAGCTTCTAGTCTGAAAACAAGCAAATTGTGGTTCTTCTAACCCGTGCTCAGTTTGGGTTGACTTTATGTCTACCTGTTGTGTTAAAATTCATGCCTGTATGGATCCCAGGGTCTCTGCAGCACAGATATGCTACCCGTGAAAGGGTAATCCCCATGGAAAGACCCAAGAGTTTCCAGTTTAACATGTTATTGTATCTCTTTCTGATAGTTTTTGCCTTGGGTGTAGTTTCGGCACATATATAATTTATTATTCTTTTTTAGTGTTTTTGGATGCTCCTTTCCCGAAAGCTTGTCATCTGCTAAGACTGACCTTTTGGTAGGGTCTATTTCTGGCTATAGACCAGACACACGTTTTGAAAGGTGCATTGGGCTTCTGAACCGGCCCCTTCGCTGTCAACAGCAGCCAGCAGAACATCCTGAATGGCATTGCTGTTACAGGACAGATTCACTGCTTTTCTTTGGGATTGAGCACATTTCTCTGCCTGACCTTAACCACTGTTGAGGCAGTAATTCTTCTTTCTCAAACACTTGTCAAATCCCTGACATTAAAATTTTAAATCATAATTAAGATGAAATAAATAAATCGCATGCTGCCTCTCACAGCCTCGTTATTGCATGCTGATTAATGCTGCTGCAAACTTCCCGTGGAAGCTGCTGAACTGAGAGGAGCTGAGGTTAGGTCTTAACCTTGAAAAGCCCTGTAGAGTTTAATCAGGCCCAGTAGCCTTTCAACAGCAATTTTCTATACCAGTCTGTATTTTTTGAAGCAGGATATAGCAATGTGTGTAATTGCATAGGGAGGCAAACCTGCAGGGGGGAAGCAACGGGCTGTCAGGTTCTTCAGTTTTTAAAAGCACAGTTTGAGAACACATCTCTTGTCTTGTGAGGCTGCTTTTAACTGAGCCATCTCATCAAAGTGCTGTGTGTAGGAACCATTTGGCCAAGGGTTATGCTAAGACCGCTCAGTGCCGATTCATTTTGACATAGAAATAATTTAGAGACTGGTGCGTGGAACATTACAAGCCATGAATCGTGCTCGCGGTAGCTGTGCGATTTGCCAGGTAACACAAGAGCACGAGGTCAGTGAATTGCATGTAAAGGCAGTATTTTGATAGTGACCGTTCCTCTGTGCTTGGAATGAACGTTTATATCCTGCTAAACCTTCCGAAGGGCTGCGCAGTTGTGCCGTGCTTAACTAAGCAGCAAGATTAGAAAAAGGAGGAGAAGAAATCTTGTTTAAAAACATGTTTTAAACTCACGCTTCTGAGTGACTTTTATCCATAGGGATCACCAGATATTTCCTGGCTCCCCATCCCCGCTTGTGTATTGCGTAGACTTTCCACAAGTTAAACTGATCATGTAATTTTGGAGAGTTGTCCAAAGCTTTTAAAGTGCTTTCTGTGTTATATACTAACAAGGACTCAGAATAAGAGCGAATTAAGCTAGCTGGAGACAAAAATCATCTCTTTTGAGTAGTGGTTATCAAAGTTTCAATGCTTGCATCCTATACAAAGCTAAAAAGGAATCTTTGGAATTTTTCTGCGGAACACAATGTAACTTCATTTTGGAAAGACATGACTGAGCCCAAGAAACCTCAGACCGACAGTGCTAATACAGGGCAACTGGCTTAATTTCCTTGTTCCTCCTTCATTAGATGCAGAGATTTTCATTTTGATCACTTTGAGTTGGGCATTAAAAAAGAAGGAAAATGAATATTCTTCCCTCTTCCTCTTTGCATTCAGACAAGCAGTTCAAAAAGTCTTCAGAAATTAAACCCCTCTGTGAGCTGCCCTCCTCTGCTCTGAAGCATCGCACAGGGAGGAGCTCATTTGAGCTGGAAACAGGGTGGCTGTCTTGGTGAGAACAGACCAGCCGATACCACTGTCGTAGCTGTGTAATGCAGCACAAGGGCCTGTTTGCTGCAGGTTTATTTTAGATGCCTTGTGGGAGGGCCCTCAGTATCTGAGACTTGCTGAAATCTGAGAAAGCACTGAAATACAGCCCCAGATCCCTGGTATCTGTTGCGAGCAGCTTCTCGCTTGGTTCTCTCATCAGTGATGATTGTTTCTCCTCCCAGCCAGCAGAAAGATGGATCAAAGCAGGATGGTTGTGGTGAGCTGTAGCAGGTGATGCATTGCAGGATGGACCGGCAAATCCTCATTTTGTGCTACACTGCAGCAGAGCGGCCACCAAGGCTTCTCATTTGTGGATTGGCGTGTCTGTGCTGTCAGCCCCATGCTGCTGCATCTGAGGGTGAAGTCATTGCTAAGCTCCTGGTTGAGGCTGGTAGCGGTGGGACGTGGGGTCCTGCCAGGCTCCCACAGCCTGACAGTTTGGCCGTGAGTGTCCGAGAGCTTGGGGGTACCAAGAAGAGGTACCCAAAGACTCAGGAGGTGGGAAATGGCCACCACAGGGTGTGCACCCCAGTGTCCGACCCCACACCGCTGTGCAGCACGGCATCACAGAGCACATCATTTACACTGCAGATGCTGTCAGTTGAATATGTGAATTTAGAGGATAACTGTCTCCCCAAAGGGGCTGCTGGCAGGGATGGGTATGGCAGCTAGGCAGTGCAGTGGGTTGATGCAGGGCCTTGCTGCTCTCCCATGCGACCATAAATGGCTACTGTATGGTATTTCCCTCCAAAACATGGGGCTTTTAATGGCTTTTTGCCTGAGCTGCAGCCCCTCTAGTCATGGGCTGGGAATGCGGGCTGACGGGGACCACAGGAACACAGGGAGCAGTGCAGGGGCATCACTATCCCTCCTTTCCCGCATCCCTGCCCACAGCATGAGGTGGGGAAGGGGCTGCTCTCGTTAGGACAGGCACATTCCTCCCTCCCTCACTAGGAGCCTCATGCCCTTTTCAGCGAAAGAAAGCAGATTTTCTACTTTGTCAGAAATGTGGTTTGGTTTTGGACTTGGTTTTGATCCTGCTGCAAACCGTTCGCTGCCTGTGCTCTGCTGGGGAAGCGTCAAGAGATGCCTCATTTCTAGTGGGGAAATGACATAAGAGGGCAAAATTTGTGTGTTAATGTTCTTGGTGGCCAGTTCTTAACATCTCCATAAATGTTTACAGCTCCTTAGTAAAGCACGAGTGGAAATTACGCTTGAATTTTTAGCAGCTGATTAAGAGATGAAAACAAATTGTGGCTACAGAGGTTACTGTGTCAACCTGAGGTATGTAAAGTGGGGTTTAATGGGCACTGACTTTGGTTTGTTAAGCTTGATGACGAGGGTTATAAACTGAGTGCTTATGAAAATGAGCTGTTCACTAATAAGTAGATTTAAAATAATGCATGCATTGAAAAAGATGGGTGTGGAAGTGCTAGCTGCTGTTACGTACGTCTGAAGTACGCAAGGTTTTCTGACCTTAGAGGAAAGTTAAAGTTTAACCGGGATTTTAACAGCACTTTGCTGTCCATTAATGGAGGAGGCATACTGTGACAGCACTTCATTAATAGTTGCTGATTTTTGGTTTTTTAGTTCCTGATTTGAATTTACATTTGTTTACTGAGATGCTAAAATGAACCGATGATAGAAATTGAAAATAAAGACTACAGAGGATTTGATCAAAGCAGCTGTCTGGTGGAAACCGGCTTTGTGGAATTTAGATTAAACCGAGATTTTACTTCCTTCCAGGAAATTATTGCTCTCTTGGAAATGTCCTAGAAAAATTCTGTCATTCAGGAAAAGAAAATGAAATCATTTTTAAGGGTATTTCATTGCTGGGTTCACATTGCTTCAAGACATCTGTGCAGCATCATGCTAGAGGCATCACTATAGTCTTTTAAATACAGGGGCACCTGCTGCGAACGTTCAAGTTGTTTCATTCTGCCGACATAAGAAAAGCTTCTGTTTTAAAATAAATAACGAAGAATCTTCACGTGTCAGCATGTGAAGGTCTAGAGGCTGGTACTGTAACCAGCTCAGTACCCTTCTGCCAGGAATTCAGTCTGACCCGTGTACGCTCAAGAAGTTCATGTTACTTCCCACCTGCAGTACAGAGATGGGAAATTTGCAGTCAGCTAGCTGTTTCCGAGAGCATCAGTAAATCGGTACCTAATCTTGCTAGAACAGACCTTTAAACAAAACGTAGTTATTGCTAGTCTTCAAATGACACTGACTCAGCCAGTACTGGTCCTCAATACTAGAAGAGAGAGCTTCAGCCAGCTGTGCTGAGCCTGGGTTCATTATGAACCTCTGAGCCCATTGCTGTAGTTTGGTATTGATGCTGCTGTGTCTTGCCGAGGCAGTCATGTCCTGCAAATAACAATTTCTTCAATTCCTCTATAAATCAGAAATTCTCATGGAGGTCATGCGAGTTCTTGGGAAAGCCAAGCCATTTTCCATGGGCTCTTATTCTCCGTAAATGAGGTTGCAGCTCAAAAGAACGTATTTTTCAAGTGAGATGTTTTCAGTTCAAATGTTATGGATTCGCAGAGTTGTGTACTGCAAGTTAGAGCAAAACTCTTCTGTAACATTGGGGAAAATGCACGTAGTCTTAAAAGCAGGCAAGGGGCTCTGTTGGAGAGCTTTCTGCTTTCCACATGCAGGAAGTGTTTCCCTCCTTTGTGCTTTCAGTACTGGTGTACTGATGAACTGCGATGGGACTGTTTTGGGTTCCTAGGCTCTCCCCAGAATCCAGTGGGCAGCTCCCATAGCAAACTTGTGCCACGAGCACAGGCAGTTCTGTTTTCACAGGTACACAGGCATTCTAGCAAGTCAAACCAGTAAAGCAATGATTTCCCAAAGGGGCTGTATGTGTGCAGTTTTATAACTGGACACCTGTGAGATTCAGCCCCTCGTAGCCAAGAACATGATCCTGCACCCCTGGCATTATCCTGGTAATCGGCCCTAGATAAGGACTCTTGCTTTCACCGTGGTAACTGGCTGTCTGGGAATCTTTTCCTCAATGTAGCTTTGCCTAGCAGTAATAAAGATAATCTGATTGCCCCTCACCCCTCAGCTGCCTGTGAAATTCACTCTGAACAGATCACATCACCATTTTGCCAAGACATGCTAAAAGAAGTGAAACATATTTCCTACAAAAAGATCAAACCACTGGGTAGCTTCTTGGTTTAGATTTGAGATACTTATCAGAGAACACCAAGAGCTGGTCTAATGCTGCAAGCAGATTGGCACAACTCTTTTGCCTTGTTCTGGTTTAGCATACAGCATCAGAGTCAAATCCAAGCAGGACAGATCTGCTAAAGGGGTAATGTTGGCAGTGCATCCTCCCTCCCAGTGCACCCAGCTGCATCCCACAAGCTGACAACACACTGAGGCATCCATAGGCTTGGACACTGCTATATTGTGTGACATCAACAACTTTGACCCTTTGTATTAATAAAGCATTGCAGTATTTGGTAAGATGTGAGTTATAGGTACGTTTATCAAACAAAAACATATTTTTCATGGTTCTGGCACTGTATTGAGGGATAATGCTGGGAAGGATTATCTCTTGGGCTTGGAATTCCAGGGCTTGGAAAGAGAGCACAAGGTTTGGTAGTGCCTGTTTGTGCCACCAGTTAAAGCAGCTACTATTCCATATCTGGTTTGGGTAAGGTGAAATAATTCACTTCAGAGCAGGCTGTGGTGGTTGTATTACTGAGCAGTGAAGTCAGGCTTAGATTAATGTATGAATGTAGAAGCACCGTGATCCAATTTCCAGAGTGATTGTTTTGTATTTACGTGGCAAATACAGAAATTAAAGTAGCAATGCAGTGGATGGGAAATTCCAGCTTTTACCAAGCTCTTGCAATCTTCTGGTCAAGCTGCTGCTGGAAGGCAGGTATCTCCTTAAAGGGGCAGATGCTAGTGGGAGTCTAACATTAGTCCATGAACTGCTACAATCCTCGCTATCACATCAAGGTTAAGAAAGTGAACCCAGCGCATCAGACCTGGAGATCTCCATCCTGCACCGATTGTGTTTTCCTCCATATTGATAAAGGAGCACTGCTTTGCAGCAGAATTTAGCAGCAATTGCTTGAGACATGCTTGAAGAGTAATACGTGCATACGCTTTGAGACTTCAGATCAAAAAGTCAAATGTAAAATGCATTGCACATTACTGTGCTTTTTATGAGGCAGGAGTTAACAGCATTCCCAGCTCAAAAGATTCAAATCGATGACATGTCAGGGAACAGACTCCAGGGGCTGAAGACCATTTTGCTGGTTGCTAATGCAGTGATGATTTCCTGTCTAGAGCCAAAGGGATCAATAACTCCAGTTAGAAAACTCTTCAGGGGAAAGAGAACTTGCGTCAGAGGAGCTCACTGGGCTGTTTAAGTAACAGCATTTTATAGATCCAACAAACAAGCTTATTCCCAGCCCAGTAAGCAACATTCCTCAGCGGCAGGCCAGGTACAGCAGAAATTAATTTAGCTTAATAATGTGTGTAGCTTGTAGAACCATCCACAGCAGTACGGAATTAATTTGGCAACACTTGCCATTTGAGCCTGGCTCTCCATGAGGCAGCTCACAAGAGAGGATCACAGGCTCATCTATAACTGCATGGAATGCTTTGGAGAACACCATGTAGGATTCATTCCACGTGTCTGGATAGAATCACAGAATCAGTTAGGTTGGAAGAGACCTTTAAGATCAAGTCCAGCCGTTAACCCAGCACTGCCAAGGCCACCACTAAACCATGTCCCTCAGTGCCACATTTACTGCTTTTTAAGGCCAACCATGTGGTCAGTTTTTTACCCAGCCAAGAGTACACCTATCCAAGCTGTGAGCAATCAGTTTCTCTCGGAGAATGCTGTGGCAAATGGTGTCAAAGACTTTACTAAAGCCTAGGTAGATAATGTCCACAACCTTCCCCTCATCCACCAAGTGGGTCAACTTGTCATAGAAGATCAGATTAGTCAAGCAGGACCTTCCTTTCATAAACCATATGCTGATAGGTGCTTCCTTTCTGCATCAACTGTAGAAGTAAGGTTTTATCCATCCCAGCAGATCAATGTCTGCTTGAAACATGCTCGCAAATGAGCATCAGCTCTGCCTGATTAAAGCAGGTCAGAGAATGCTGCCTGAAGTAGACTATCAGAATAGCTTGAACTGGGGAAATGTATGCTGATGAGGCTGTGTATTTGCATTCACATATAAATGGTAGTGAAGGACCTGGTGGAGATCATCTCAAAACCGTTCCTTCCCAGAGCTGTTGGTTGCCATTATCTCATCTCAATCAAGAGTTAGTGATGAGCTGTATATATTAAATGCCAGCTATGGTTTCAGTTTAACTGTTGATGCAAAGTATAAATTCAGTGTATGAAAAGGTTTTCTGCAGAGAGCTTACCCATTGCCTCATGGAATGAGTCAGAAATTCCTTCACTTGATGTAGCAGAAATGCACCAGCAGCTGGAGGCTCCTGCAGTTAGTGGCTGTCTGCCTAAGGCATGTTCTTCTTTCTGAAGAAGGGAGGCCAGTCCTTGAGGAGGAAGGGGTGTTGAAACTGCTTCCTGATGTAGTGAAGGCTGAGGAGCCCTTGGGGTGTTCGGGTGACAACTCCAGCAAACCCTGAAAAGGGATGGAGTATGGAAAACGGGCGGCTGGGGAAGGCATGCGGGATGAGCCCTGAGCCCAGGGGTGAGGTGAGTGCCTGCAGTTCTGAGGCTGATGAATGAGAAGAAAGGCAGGTTTCTGAGTATGGGGCTGTGGGAAGTAGCTCAAGTGTTACTTCTCTTTCATTTTCAGCACCTCTCTCTTTGTGAGGTTTCTTTTTCTAACTGTGCTTATTTTATGTGGTCTAAATAGATTTTATATCTTTAAGATAGCTGACTTGAATGAAGGGTGATTTTGAAGTGACAGTAAAGCTCTGTTGCAATGACTGTAGCGGTGCTTTTAACCAACATGTGTTACTGCACATGCAGAGGCCGGGACAGTGGCACATAGCTTGCAAATATCCAGAAGGTAGCAGGATAAGTGCCCACTTGACCACATAGGCTGCTTCAGGAGCTCATGGTGTGAGTCGGAGGGGAAGAGTTACCTCCTGGTGCCGGTGTGGTGCTTCCTGGCTTCTGGGAAGTCAGAGGACACTTTTGCTGTCAGGCTGGTCTGCAGGCAGGAATGCGTGGCTGGCAGCCTGGGATTTGAGAGGGTTTCTATGTATGCTTCTGTGCACTAGTGTGCCTGAAGTGGGGATCATCAGCATTTGGTTTCATCTTAGGCTGCCGCTGGGAATGATTCTCCTTAATTGGCTTCAGCCAAGTGTATCTCTAACCCCACAAAAATGGGTTGTCTCATTTTTTAATTCTGTTCTCATGGGCTCTTTTCTTTGCTGTGCAAATATTGATCATAATCAGCACAGGCTTAGCTTTACTCCCACAGACCTTGCAGAATAAGTTAGAAGGACTGAACTTAAAATAACAGCTGTTTTGACTACCTCATCCTTAATATGAAGTGACAGTTCTTCTTAATGAGGGCTATCATTGAATCACCAGGTTTGCATAGACTTTCTTACCCCTATGGAGGGGTATCATCTTATGCTTAGCACCTGAAATAGGATTTTAAGTTTAAAAGCTGTATCCAGATCTCTGTATTTAGCTCTTCTTGTTTCAGACGTATTTAACTTGCAAATCCCCGTGCTTCTATTTTATGTAAGTCCTATTTCAGGTATTTGCATTTAAGATTTGGTTGGACTCGTATGAAAGGCTCTGCATAGCACAAGACAGCTTGCTTTGGAAGCAGGAAAGTAGAAGTGCCTCCCACGGAAAACCAAGCACCCATAGTTCAATGCATGTTCCTCACAATGCGCAAGAGATGATCACATCTCACAGTGCTATTTTCCCACTGTGACTAATCCCCCATTCCAGTCCCCCTCTGCCCATCTTCACAGGTGGAAAACTCTCTAGTTCATCCATGGAGCTATACGCTCAGGTATGGACATCAAGAGCACTTAGCAGCCTATGATTCAGTTCAGCAGACTGTGCATAGAGAACAATATGCTTTTAGTCTGCTCCTAAGCTTTTTTTCTTTGAAAGGAAAGGAATTATCTGATCAGGGTGCTGATTTTCTCCAAAGGCGACAGCTCTGCAGAGCTGCAAATGCTGGTGTGTGTATCTAGCCCAGCCAGTCCTTGGGGTAGATGCAGCTCAGACAAGAGCGCTTTACTTCTTGCTCCTGCATGAGCCAAAAGACCTCAGTTAGCTAAAGAGTGCTTATCCATTCTTCTTAATCACATGCAGTGATCTTTCTTGCAGCATAGGCTGGTTTCGGTCTCTGATAGAGTATGAGTATTTCTAACACTGCTGGAAAGCAGGGAGTCATTGGGATACTTCTGATGTCATCATTACAGCAGAGAGCATCTGTGGGGACCCCTGCAAAAGGCAAGATTTGGAGTGAAAGCTGCTAATCACTGTAATAGTCTCCTCTGAAGATAGGAGAATGGATATATCTGTAGGTGAAATCCAAGGAGAGCCTGAGATACTTTATAGCTCTGGTTTATGGAAATTAGCGCCACAGAAATGCTATCAGGATCTGAGTGTGTCTTATTGTAAGAAGGCCTTGTGACATGGCTGGACATGCTGATCTGAAGAACAAGGGTGGCAGTGTCCCATCAGCTCTGTTAGGAGCCGTAAAGACCTATTCCAGTGATAGGTAGGTCCAGGTTTCCCTCTTTCTTGAGGGTCTTACAGAGATGGGCAAGGAGAGGACTACCGGGCTGTGTACACTTTGTGGATAGCCCTCTTAGGTCATGCAGCAGGTGGGCATCCAATTCCTCTGCGCACAAGACTGTTCCAGGGGCGCTCGGGAGGAAAAGGTGGTTAAAGTGGGCTCTGGTCTGCATGAATTACACTTGAAGGTTGGGCCATAGTGAAAGGGGTCTCATTTCACTGCATTGGGATTTCATTTCCTCATGGAAAACAGCCATCCTCTGCCTTGGTGGATGATTTTCAACTTCATATGAAATCAGCAGGCTTACATGATGAGAGTAACTTGCTTCCTGTGTATTTGGTGAGCTGCACTGAGGATCAAAAACCACCCAAAAAGCAGCAGCAACGGTTGCAATTACCTACCTTATGAAGAATGAACTCATATTGTAGAGTGCAGATGCCAGAAGAATCAGGGCTATAGATGTACACTTGGAGCTTGATCTTTTCTCTAAAATATGGCAAGGCATAACAAGATACTGGACAAATACTAAGAGTGCATGGCTGTTAAAATACCAGCTTTGTGGAGCTGATATTATGACCGAAGATATCTAGTGAGAGATTCAAATTCTACTAGCAAAAGCAAACCATCAATAAATAGGAATTTGCTTTGACCAAAACTTTACTGAAGGGGTAGGGTAGGGGTGTCCCTACTTTGGGGATAACAGTTCCATTCAAAAGTTAAATGCAGCCAGACTTTTCCTCCAACATCATTTCAAAATGGAAGCCAAAACACTGGAACATTTTATCATAGAATCACAGAATAGTTAGGGTTGGAAAGGACCTTAAGATCATGCAGTTCCAGCCCCCCTGCCATGGGCAGGGACACCTCACACTAAACCATGGCACCCGAGGCTATGTCCAACCTGGCCTTGAACACCCCCAGTGATGGAGCATTCACAACTTCCCTGGGCAACCCATTCCAGTGCCTCACC